>CAUJCB010000273.1:145000-153895 GCA_963082715.1 Harpalus rubripes | reverse complement strand
CAGGCGCCTTGTATCACTCGGGCTTCGCCCTCGTGTTACAATCTTGGCGCTGGGTCAATAATGATTATCTTCTCAACCTTGGCGTATAATATACTATTATGATCTATAATATTGTTTATATACATTTTTCCATATCTGCCACAGTTTTCGCAAGACTTTGAAAAAACTGTGTATCTCCTATTAAACACTGTACAAAAGTTGGGCCAATAGTGTGACGTCACGCGCGCCAGTTGTAAGCTCGTAGTATCTCGGAGGCTCCGGTGTGCCCCATTTAGAACTATAAGAAATACGATGGAACTTCTTGTGCGCCTTTAAAAGAGTATCTGATGTGCATTTGTTTTTCCAAAAATTCTCATATGGCACTAGATCAATATAAAAATTAGATGTATGTATGTATGTATGTATGTATGTATGTATGTATGTATGTATGTATGTATGTATGTATGTATGTATGTATGTATGTATGTATGTATGTATGTATGTATGTATGTATGTATGTATGTATGTATGTATGTATGTATGTATGTATGTATGTATGTATGTATGTATGTATGTATGTATGTATGTATGTATGTATGTATGTATGTATGTATGTATGTATGTATGTATGTATGTATGTATGTATGTATGTATGTATGTATGTATGTATGTATGTATGTATGTATGTATGTTATGTATGTATGTATGTATGTATGTATGTATGTATGTATGTATGTATGTATGTATGTATGTATGTATGTATGTATGTATGTATGTATGTATGTATGTATGTATGTATGTATGTATGTATGTATGTATGTATGTATGTATGTATGTATGTATGTATGTATGTATGTATGTATGTATGTATGTATGTATGTATGTATGTATGTATGTATGTATGTATGTATGTATGTATGTATGTATGTATGTATGTATGTATGTATGTATGTATGTATGTATGTATGTATGTATGTATGTATGTATGTATGTATGTATGTATGTATGTATGTATGTATGTATGTATGTATGTATGTATGTATGTATGTATGTATGTATGTATGTATGTATGTATGTATGTATGTATGTATGTATGTATGTATGTATGTATGTATGTATGTATGTATGTATGTATGTATGTATGTATGTATGTATGTATGTATGTATGTATGTATGTATGTATGTATGTATGTATGTATGTATGTATGTATGTATGTATGTATGTATGTATGTATGTATGTATGTATGTATGTATGTATGTATGTATGTATGTATGTATGTATGTATGTATGTATGTATGTATGTATGTATGTATGTAGTATGTATGTATGTATGTATGTATGTATGTATGTATGTATGTATGTATGTATGTATGTATGTATGTATGTATGTATGTATGTATGTATGTATGTATGTATGTATGTATGTATGTATGTATGTATGTATGTATGTATGTATGTATGTATGTATGTATGTATGTATGTATGTATGTATGTATGTATGTATGTATGTATGTATGTATGTATGTATGTATGTATGTATGTATGTATGTATGTATGTATGTATGTATGTATGTATGTATGTATGTATGTATGTATGTATGTATGTATGTATGTATGTATGTATGTATGTATGTATGTATGTATGTATGTATGTATGTATGTATGTATGTATGTATGTATGTATGTATGTATGTATGTATGTATGTATGTATGTATGTATGTATGTATGTATGTATGTATGTATGTATGTATGTATGTATGTATGTATGTATGTATGTATGTATGTATGTATGTATGTATGTATGTATGTATGTATGTATGTATGTATGTATGTATGTATGTATGTATGTATGTATGTATGTATGTATGTATGTATGTATGTATGTATGTATGTATGTATGTATGTATGTATGTATGTATGTATGTATGTATGTATGTATGTATGTATGTATGTATGTATGTATGTATGTATGTATGTATGTATGTATGTATGTATGTATGTATGTATGTATGTATGTATGTATGTATGTATGTATGTATGTATGTATGTATGTATGTATGTATGTATGTATGTATGTATGTATGTATGTATGTATGTATGTATGTATGTATGTATGTATGTATGTATGTATGTATGTATGTATGTATGTATGTATGTATGTATGTATGTATGTATGTATGTATGTATGTATGTATGTATGTATGTATGTATGTATGTATGTATGTATGTATGTATGTATGTATGTATGTATGTATGTATGTATGTATGTATGTATGTATGTATGTATGTATGTATGTATGTATGTATGTATGTATGTATGTATGTATGTATGTATGTATGTATGTATGTATGTATGTATGTATGTATGTATGTATGTATGTATGTATGTATGTATGTATGTATGTATGTATGTATGTATGTATGTATGTATGTATGTATGTATGTATGTATGTATGTATGTATGTATGTATGTATGTATGTATGTATGTATGTATGTATGTATGTATGTATGTATGTATGTATGTATGTATGTATGTATGTATGTATGTATGTATGTATGTATGTATGTATGTATGTATGTATGTATGTATGTATGTATGTATGTATGTATGTATGTATGTATGTATGTATGTATGTATGTATGTATGTATGTATGTATGTATGTATGTATGTATGTATGTATGTATGTATGTATGTATGTATGTATGTATGTATGTATGTATGTATGTATGTATGTATGTATGTATGTATGTATGTATGTATGTATGTATGTATGTATGTATGTATGTATGTATGTATGTATGTATGTATGTATGTATGTATGTATGTATGTATGTATGTATGTATGTATGTATGTATGTATGTATGTATGTATGTATGTATGTATGTATGTATGTATGTATGTATGTATGTATGTATGTATGTATGTATGTATGTATGTATGTATGTATGTATGTATGTATGTATGTATGTATGTATGTATGTATGTATGTATGTATGTATGTATGTATGTATGTATGTATGTATGTATGTATGTATGTATGTATGTATGTATGTATGTATGTATGTATGTATGTATGTATGTATGTATGTATGTATGTATGTATGTATGTATGTATGTATGTATGTATGTATGTATGTATGTATGTATGTATGTATGTATGTATGTATGTATGTATGTATGTATGTATGTATGTATGTATGTATGTATGTATGTATGTATGTATGTATGTATGTATGTATGTATGTATGTATGTATGTATGTATGTATGTATGTATGTATGTATGTATGTATGTATGTATGTATGTATGTATGTATGTATGTATGTATGTATGTATGTATGTATGTATGTATGTATGTATGTATGTATGTATGTATGTATGTATGTATGTATGTATGTATGTATGTATGTATGTATGTATGTATGTATGTATGTATGTATGTATGTATGTATGTATGTATGTATGTATGTATGTATGTATGTATGTATGTATGTATGTATGTATGTATGTATGTATGTATGTATGTATGTATGTATGTATGTATGTATGTATGTATGTATGTATGTATGTATGTATGTATGTATGTATGTATGTATGTATGTATGTATGTATGTATGTATGTATGTATGTATGTATGTATGTATGTATGTATGTATGTATGTATGTATGTATGTATGTATGTATGTATGTATGTATGTATGTATGTATGTATGTATGTATGTATGTATGTATGTATGTATGTATGTATGTATGTATGTATGTATGTATGTATGTATGTATGTATGTATGTATGTATGTATGTATGTATGTATGTATGTATGTATGTATGTATGTATGTATGTATGTATGTATGTATGTATGTATGTATGTATGTATGTATGTATGTATGTATGTATGTATGTATGTATGTATGTATGTATGTATGTATGTATGTATGTATGTATGTATGTATGTATGTATGTATGTATGTATGTATGTATGTATGTATGTATGTATGTATGTATGTATGTATGTATGTATGTATGTATGTATGTATGTATGTATGTATGTATGTATGTATGTATGTATGTATGTATGTATGTATGTATGTATGTATGTATGTATGTATGTATGTATGTATGTATGTATGTATGTATGTATGTATGTATGTATGTATGTATGTATGTATGTATGTATGTATGTATGTATGTATGTATGTATGTATGTATGTATGTATGTATGTATGTATGTATGTATGTATGTATGTATGTATGTATGTATGTATGTATGTATGTATGTATGTATGTATGTATGTATGTATGTATGTATGTATGTATGTATGTATGTATGTATGTATGTATGTATGTATGTATGTATGTATGTATGTATGTATGTATGTATGTATGTATGTATGTATGTATGTATGTATGTATGTATGTATGTATGTATGTATGTATGTATGTATGTATGTATGTATGTATGTATGTATGTATGTATGTATGTATGTATGTATGTATGTATGTATGTATGTATGTATGTATGTATGTATGTATGTATGTATGTATGTATGTATGTATGTATGTATGTATGTATGTATGTATGTATGTATGTATGTATGTATGTATGTATGTATGTATGTATGTATGTATGTATGTATGTATGTATGTATGTATGTATGTATGTATGTATGTATGTATGTATGTATGTATGTATGTATGTATGTATGTATGTATGTATGTATGTATGTATGTATGTATGTATGTATGTATGTATGTATGTATGTATGTATGTATGTATGTATGTATGTATGTATGTATGTATGTATGTATGTATGTATGTATGTATGTATGTATGTATGTATGTATGTATGTATGTATGTATGTATGTATGTATGTATGTATGTATGTATGTATGTATGTATGTATGTATGTATGTATGTATGTATGTATGTATGTATGTATGTATGTATGTATGTATGTATGTATGTATGTATGTATGTATGTATGTATGTATGTATGTATGTATGTATGTATGTATGTATGTATGTATGTATGTATGTATGTATGTATGTATGTATGTATGTATGTATGTATGTATGTATGTATGTATGTATGTATGTATGTATGTATGTATGTATGTATGTATGTATGTATGTATGTATGTATGTATGTATGTATGTATGTATGTATGTATGTATGTATGTATGTATGTATGTATGTATGTATGTATGTATGTATGTATGTATGTATGTATGTATGTATGTATGTATGTATGTATGTATGTATGTATGTATGTATGTATGTATGTATGTATGTATGTATGTATGTATGTATGTATGTATGTATGTATGTATGTATGTATGTATGTATGTATGTATGTATGTATGTATGTATGTATGTATGTAAGTATGTATGTATGTATGTAAGTATGTATGTATGTATGTATGTATGTATGTATGTATGTATGTATGTATGTATGTATGTATGTATGTATGTATGTATGTATGTATGTATGTATGTATGTATGTATGTATGTATGTATGTATGTATGTATGTATGTATGTATGTATGTATGTATGTATGTATGTATGTATGTATGTATGTATGTATGTATGTATGTATGTATGTATGTATGTATGTATGTATGTATGTATGTATGTATGTATGTATGTATGTATGTATGTATGTATGTATGTATGTATGTATGTATGTATGTATGTATGTATGTATGTATGTATGTATGTATGTATGTATGTATGTATGTATGTATGTATGTATGTATGTATGTATGTATGTATGTATGTATGTATGTATGTATGTATGTATGTATGTATGTATGTATGTATGTATGTATGTATGTATGTATGTATGTATGTATGTATGTATGTATGTATGTATGTATGTATGTATGTATGTATGTATGTATGTATGTATGTATGTATGTATGTATGTATGTATGTATGTATGTATGTATGTATGTATGTATGTATGTATGTATGTATGTATGTATGTATGTATGTATGTATGTATGTATGTATGTATGTATGTATGTATGTATGTATGTATGTATGTATGTATGTATGTATGTATGTATGTATGTATGTATGTATGTATGTATGTATGTATGTATGTATGTATGTATGTATGTATGTATGTATGTATGTATGTATGTATGTATGTATGTATGTATGTATGTATGTATGTATGTATGTATGTATGTATGTATGTATGTATGTATGTATGTATGTATGTATGTATGTATGTATGTATGTATGTATGTATGTATGTATGTATGTATGTATGTATGTATGTATGTATGTATGTATGTATGTATGTATGTATGTATGTATGTATGTATGTATGTATGTATGTATGTATGTATGTATGTATGTATGTATGTATGTATGTATGTATGTATGTATGTATGTATGTATGTATGTATGTATGTATGTATGTATGTATGTATGTATGTATGTATGTATGTATGTATGTATGTATGTATGTATGTATGTATGTATGTATGTATGTATGTATGTATGTATGTATGTATGTATGTATGTATGTATGTATGTATGTATGTATGTATGTATGTATGTATGTATGTATGTATGTATGTATGTATGTATGTATGTATGTATGTATGTATGTATGTATGTATGTATGTATGTATGTATGTATGTATGTATGTATGTATGTATGTATGTATGTATGTATGTATGTATGTATGTATGTATGTATGTATGTATGTATGTATGTATGTATGTATGTATGTATGTATGTATGTATGTATGTATGTATGTATGTATGTATGTATGTATGTATGTATGTATGTATGTATGTATGTATGTATGTATGTATGTATGTATGTATGTATGTATGTATGTATGTATGTATGTATGTATGTATGTATGTATGTATGTATGTATGTATGTATGTATGTATGTATGTATGTATGTATGTATGTATGTATGTATGTATGTATGTATGTATGTATGTATGTATGTATGTATGTATGTATGTATGTATGTATGTATGTATGTATGTATGTATGTATGTATGTATGTATGTATGTATGTATGTATGTATGTATGTATGTATGTATGTATGTATGTATGTATGTATGTATGTATGTATGTATGTATGTATGTATGTATGTATGTATGTATGTATGTATGTATGTATGTATGTATGTATGTATGTATGTATGTATGTATGTATGTATGTATGTATGTATGTATGTATGTATGTATGTATGTATGTATGTATGTATGTATGTATGTATGTATGTATGTATGTATGTATGTATGTATGTATGTATGTATGTATGTATGTATGTATGTATGTATGTATGTATGTATGTATGTATGTATGTATGTATGTATGTATGTATGTATGTATGTATGTATGTATGTATGTATGTATGTATGTATGTATGTATGTATGTATGTATGTATGTATGTATGTATGTATGTATGTATGTATGTATGTATGTATGTATGTATGTATGTATGTATGTATGTATGTATGTATGTATGTATGTATGTATGTATGTATGTATGTATGTATGTATGTATGTATGTATGTATGTATGTATGTATGTATGTATGTATGTATGTATGTATGTATGTATGTATGTATGTATGTATGTATGTATGTATGTATGTATGTATGTATGTATGTATGTATGTATGTATGTATGTATGTATGTATGTATGTATGTATGTATGTATGTATGTATGTATGTATGTATGTATGTATGTATGTATGTATGTATGTATGTATGTATGTATGTATGTATGTATGTATGTATGTATGTATGTATGTATGTATGTATGTATGTATGTATGTATGTATGTATGTATGTATGTATGTATGTATGTATGTATGTATGTATGTATGTATGTATGTATGTATGTATGTATGTATGTATGTATGTATGTATGTATGTATGTATGTATGTATGTATGTATGTATGTATGTATGTATGTATGTATGTATGTATGTATGTATGTATGTATGTATGTATGTATGTATGTATGTATGTATGTATGTATGTATGTATGTATGTATGTATGTATGTATGTATGTATGTATGTATGTATGTATGTATGTATGTATGTATGTATGTATGTATGTATGTATGTATGTATGTATGTATGTATGTATGTATGTATGTATGTATGTATGTATGTATGTATGTATGTATGTATGTATGTATGTATGTATGTATGTATGTATGTATGTATGTATGTATGTATGTATGTATGTATGTATGTATGTATGTATGTATGTATGTATGTATGTATGTATGTATGTATGTATGTATGTATGTATGTATGTATGTATGTATGTATGTATGTATGTATGTATGTATGTATGTATGTATGTATGTATGTATGTATGTATGTATGTATGTATGTATGTATGTATGTATGTATGTATGTATGTATGTATGTATGTATGTATGTATGTATGTATGTATGTATGTATGTATGTATGTATGTATGTATGTATGTATGTATGTATGTATGTATGTATGTATGTATGTATGTATGTATGTATGTATGTATGTATGTATGTATGTATGTATGTATGTATGTATGTATGTATGTATGTATGTATGTATGTATGTATGTATGTATGTATGTATGTATGTATGTATGTATGTATGTATGTATGTATGTATGTATGTATGTATGTATGTATGTATGTATGTATGTATGTATGTATGTATGTATGTATGTATGTATGTATGTATGTATGTATGTATGTATGTATGTATGTATGTATGTATGTATGTATGTATGTATGTATGTATGTATGTATGTATGTATGTATGTATGTATGTATGTATGTATGTATGTATGTATGTATGTATGTATGTATGTATGTATGTATGTATGTATGTATGTATGTATGTATGTATGTATGT
>CAUJCB010000273.1:55000-140000 GCA_963082715.1 Harpalus rubripes | reverse complement strand
CGTATGCCGCAATTCTTCAACACCAATGCCGAGTCTCTATCTACTCCAACTCGCTGTTACTATCCTCGTATACTATAGCTTCCCAATACTCGTCAACACTACCGAGTATTCATTTCCACACCTGTGGCAATATACCAGTAACTTCCCGACTCGCCGTTACTATCCTCGTATACTATAGCTTCCCAATACTCGTCAACACTACCGAGTATTCATTTCCACACCTGTGGCAATATACCAGTAACTTCCTGACTCGCTGTTACTATCCTCGTATACTATAGCTTCCCAATACTCGTCAACACTACCGAGTATTCATTTCCACACCTGTGGCAATATACCAGTAACTTCCCGACTCGCCGTTACTATCCTCGTATACTATAGCTTCCCAATACTCGTCAACACTACCGAGTATTCATTTCCACACCTGTGGCAATATACCAGTAACTTCCCGACTCGCCGTTACTATCCTCGTATACTATAGCTTCCCAATACTCGTCAACACTACCGAGAATTCATTTCCACACCTGTGGCAATATACCAGTAACTTCCCGACTCGCCGTTACTATCCTCGTATACTATAGCTTCCCAATACTCGTCAACACTACCGAGTATTCATTTCCACACCTGTGGCAATATACCAGTAACTTCCCGACTCGCCGTTACTATCCTCGTATACTATAGCTTCCCAATACTCGTCAACACTACCGAGTATTCATTTCCACACCTGTGGCAATATACCAGTAACTTCCCGACTCGCCGTTACTATCCTCGTATACTATAGCTTCCCAATACTCGTCAACACTACCGAGTATTCATTTCCACACCTGTGGCAATATACCAGTAACTTCCCGACTCGCCGTTACTATCCTCGTATACTATAGCTTCCCAATACTCGTCAACACTACCGAGTATTCATTTCCACACCTGTGGCAATATACCAGTAACTTCCCGACTCGCCGTTACTATCCTCGTATACTATAGCTTCCCAATACTCGTCAACACTACCGAGTATTCATTTCCACACCTGTGGCAATATACCAGTAACTTCCCGACTCGCCGTTACTATCCTCGTATACTATAGCTTCCCAATACTCGTCAACACTACCGAGTATTCATTTCCACACCTGTGGCAATATACCAGTAACTTCCCGACTCGCCGTTACTATCCTCGTATACTATAGCTTCCCAATACTCGTCAACACTACCGAGTATTCATTTCCACACCTGTGGCAATATACCAGTAACTTCCCGACTCGCCGTTACTATCCTCGTATACTATAGCTTCCCAATACTCGTCAACACTACCGAGTATTCATTTCCACACCTGTGGCAATATACCAGTAACTTCCCGACTCGTCGTTACTATCCTCGTATACTATAGCTTCCCAATACTCGTCAACACTACCGAGTATTCATTTCCACACCTGTGGCAATATACCAGTAACTTCCCGACTCGCCGTTACTATCCTCGTATACTATAGCTTCCCAATACTCGTCAACACTACCGAGTATTCATTTCCACACCTGTGGCAATATACCAGTAACTTCCTGACTCGCCGTTACTATCCTCGTATACTATAGCTTCCCAATACTCGTCAACACTACCGAGTATTCATTTCCACACCTGTGGCAATATACCAGTAACTTCCCGACTCGCCGTTACTATCCTCGTATACTATAGCTTCCCAATACTCGTCAACACTACCGAGTATTCATTTCCACACCTGTGGCAATATACCAGTAACTTCCCGACTCGCCGTTACTATCCTCGTATACTATAGCTTCCCAATACTCGTCAACACTACCGAGTATTCATTTCCACACCTGTGGCAATATACCAGTAACTTCCCGACTCGCTGTTACTATCCTCGTATACTATAGCTTCCCAATACTCGTCAACACTACCGAGTATTCATTTCCACACCTGTGGCAATATACCAGTAACTTCCCGACTCGCCGTTACTATCCTCGTATACTATAGCTTCCCAATACTCGTCAACACTACCGAGTATTCATTTCCACACCTGTGGCAATATACCAGTAACTTCCCGACTCGCCGTTACTATCCTCGTATACTATAGCTTCCCAATACTCGTCAACACTACCGAGTATTCATTTCCACACCTGTGGCAATATACCAGTAACTTCCCGACTCGCCGTTACTATCCTCGTATACTATAGCTTCCCAATACTCGTCAACACTACCGAGTATTCATTTCCACACCTGTGGCAATATACCAGTAACTTCCCGACTCGCCGTTACTATCCTCGTATACTATAGCTTCCCAATACTCGTCAACACTACCGAGTATTCATTTCCACACCTGTGGCAATATACCAGTAACTTCCCGACTCGCCGTTACTATCCTCGTATACTATAGCTTCCCAATACTCGTCAACACTACCGAGTATTCATTTCCACACCTGTGGCAATATACCAGTAACTTCCCGACTCGCCGTTACTATCCTCGTATACTATAGCTTCCCAATACTCGTCAACACTACCGAGTATTCATTTCCACACCTGTGGCAATATACCAGTAACTTCCCGACTCGCCGTTACTATCCTCGTATACTATAGCTTCCCAATACTCGTCAACACTACCGAGTATTCATTTCCACACCTGTGGCAATATACCAGTAACTTCCCGACTCGCCGTTACTATCCTCGTATACTATAGCTTCCCAATACTCGTCAACACTACCGAGTATTCATTTCCACACCTGTGGCAATATACCAGTAACTTCCCGACTCGCCGTTACTATCCTCGTATACTATAGCTTCCCAATACTCGTCAACACTACCGAGTATTCATTTCCACACCTGTGGCAATATACCAGTAACTTCCCGACTCGCTGTTACTATCCTCGTATACTATAGCTTCCCAATACTCGTCAACACTACCGAGTATTCATTTCCACACCTGTGGCAATATACCAGTAACTTCCCGACTCGCCGTTACTATCCTCGTATACTATAGCTTCCCAATACTCGTCAACACTACCGAGTATTCATTTCCACACCTGTGGCAATATACCAGTAACTTCCCGACTCGCCGTTACTATCCTCGTATACTATAGCTTCCCAATACTCGTCAACACTACCGAGTATTCATTTCCACACCTGTGGCAATATACCAGTAACTTCCCGACTCGCCGTTACTATCCTCGTATACTATAGCTTCCCAATACTCGTCAACACTACCGAGTATTCATTTCCACAGCTATCCCAATATACCACTAACTCACAAGTACTCCACTCAACGCTATACTGCATACGCTTACCATGATACTGACTGCTAAACTCACTAACTTCCATAACTAACAGAACTCCACAGTCTCCGTATACTCAACCTCCGATCACATAACTAATATTACGTGATCAGGGACTCAACTGAACTACCTGTTGGACTTCACTAATGGAACTGTCTGTCCGTCTTCACTCGTCAATTCAACTCAGATGACTACGTAACTATGTACATTGTGTTCAAAAAATTCCTAACTCGGAGTAGGTTATGAACAAAAATGTTATCTAAAAAAAACAAATTTTTTCTTCTTGTCTATTATTTTAGATATGGAAACAAATTAGAAAACGACGAATGTCAATAAACTTTAGCCTTCTTTATTGTCTTTTCTCCTTAAAATTACATTTCAAGATCAATTTTGAAAACTTGACTTTTGAATTGAATAATGATCAGACACGCGTTTCTCTGTTCAAAGCCTACTCCGAGTTAGGAATTTTTTTGAACACACTGTATATAACTATGTATACAACTCTCGGGCACAGCTGCGTCCTTTTTATATAGCTGCCATTACCTTCTAGAAACCTCTAGAATATTCCACCGCATAACAACTTCGAACACAAAAGTTCCAGGCGATCGGAAGTAATTAAACACGTCGCGACTTTTTTATTTACGTCGCCCGGCTGCTCACGCGATTACGTCATCGCTATACTTAGACGCTTGCTCAGCGCAGCGGTGGTGCTCACACGCTATAACAGTAAGTGTATCTGTGCATTAATAATAGTATGAAGACAAACCATCAAAATTATAGAGTAAATCCATTAATAATAAAATAGTTCTCCAATGTTGTAACGTTGCAACCAAAATCAATCTATTTCAGTGGGGTAGCCAGGGGGTGGGGGGTTCGGGATTAAACCCTCCCCAATTAACAGAACACATATTTTATTTTAATGAATGTGGTAAATTTTATTTTGGAGTAAATAATTATTATTATTACATGAAATTCCTTTTATATGTGTAATTTAATATGCACTTATTAGAAATTTGAACATACATTTTTTTCGTATATACCTAAATTCAAATTCTATCTATTGCATACAGTGTATCAGTTTGTAACGTTTGACACATTAATTTTACCGGAAGTAGTAGTTACAAGAAAAAAATCATCTAAATATTATTTATCGAAAATTTATGTAAATACTTATATTAAAGAACGTTAAATGAAATGCATATAAAATAATTTGATGTAAAAATTCTTAGATCAAACTACTTCAAGGCAAGAAATTCAAATGTTTGTAATTCACACATAAATGTCACTGTCAAAAATATTTGTATGCCACTGTCAAAAATATTTGTACATCATTATGAAGATTGTGAAAATAAATAAAAAGTCAACTGAAGTCAACAACGCAAAAGAATATAAAAGGTATTTGCGAAAAACTGACGAATAAAAGAAAAAGAAAAGGAAAGTAGAAAAAAAATCAGGATATTGAATATAAAGAAAATGTATGTATTGTACATAATTTATATTAAAATAATTATTTTGTAGTGAGACATGAATATATGTATTTGTATTTAAAAATATTTTTCGTTTTATGCGTACAACCAGGTAAAATATCTGGCGTGAGGTTATGTGCTGGCCACATCAGATTTTTTGTCAAGTATCATTGTATGTATATAAAAATCAAAAATCAATAAAAGAAAAGTAGTATATAAAATTTCTATCTTATTTATTTTGTTACAATTTACAAAAGAAAATGAACTTTTAAAACCCCCAAAAGCGCGTAAATGGAATTTAGAATCGAAAACCATACAATCATACAAAACAGAGACAAGGGCGCAACTTCGCCCATCGCCTATACAGTCGCCCGCCTTGCCGCTCATCCCTTGTCAATAGTTCCTACCTACTCCTACTGTTCCTACGTGCCAGCCAGGCAGTAGTTTAGGTAGCTTATCGCTCGCTGCTGTAGCTCGGCTCTTGCCATACGTTGTACTGGCTCACATGATCTGAAACAGAATGTGACCTCACAGTACATACATCTTCAGCGCTCCAATTGGTTCCTTTAAAGTGTCAATTCTTTGTGTTTTGTTACAAGTGTATATTGTCAAAGTTGTCAACTAAGTGTAAAAATTTTTGAGTTTGGTTCGTGTTATATAATAAAAATTCAATATAAAATGAGTAATTTACAGTATCGTATTGTGCCTTCTTGCAAAAATGCTGCTAGAAGCAAACTTACTTTTGAATTTATAAATATGCCAAAATATGCGAAGAAAAGAAAATTGTGGCTGGAAGCAGTAGGTCGAAGAGCTAAAAGTTGGGTTTTTACATTATTTTACCTTTACTCTTTAACACCCCTTATTTCGGCAGCAGTAAAACAATCGTTTTCTGAAATAAATTCAGACACCATCCAGCTATCGATTTTCAGTAAACTGTCCGACTTAGATTGAGTGTAGTCTGTATTAGCCATTATTACTTTATTACTATTGTAACTGTCACGTATGTTTTCATGGGAACAATAACAACACTACGAATAATTTAGATATTTAGATAAACGTCATAAATGTAATCTGTTATTTTCGTTCTAATTAAATAATATTAAAAAGCTACTAGTTCTTATTGTGTATTAAATAGCGTGTATTCTAGTGATTAAACTTAGTCACAATCACAACAGTTTTGGCGACGAGGTAAACTGACATTATTTTCGAATCTGTCAATTATCAACATTAATTATTATAACTATAAAAATGGACTCTGCACAACTACAAGCCTTATTAGAAAATATGAACAGGAATCAAATGCAGCTTATTGACACAATATTGTCATTTAAATCTGAAAGTGGAGGTAAACATGTGCAACAGTCCCAATCTATTATCAATGTATCAAATGTACCTCCGTTTGAAAATTTTGACCCGAAAAAGGAGAAATTCAAATATTACCGACAAAGATTTGAAAATTATATTACAATGAAAGATTTAAAGCAAGATAAGAAAAAGAGCGCACAAATGTTATTAAACTCTATTAGAGCATCAAGTTACAACATTCTAGCAGCATTAGTAGCACCAAAAGCACCAGCAGATCTAGATTATGAAGAGCTAATAAATCAATTAGAAAAACATTTATCTCCAAAGAAGAGCCCGCTAGTATCTCAACATTATTTCTTGTCAACATATCAAAATGAACATCAAACAATTGCAGATTACGTGGCTGTATTGCGTCGTGATATTGCTGATTGCGACTTTATGGTGATATGCGAATGTAAAGAAAATGTATCAGCGGCAGACATATTCCTCAGAGCACAATTTATTCGTGGTATAAAAGATTGTTGGATCAAAGAACAGATTCTACAATCAGAATTACTCGACTTTAATGATATTGTATCAAAAGCAATTGCTCTCGAAGCATCAAAAGTAGACAGTCTTGTATTATCAAAAACGCAGCCATCAAATCTCTCCATTAATTCTATCCAAAAGATATCCAAAAATCAACAACAATCAAGAGGAGAAAAATGCAGCTCAGATTATCGAAATCAAAATCAAAACAAGACTAACTTCAACCGATCAAATCAAAATCAACAAACGAGATCCAAATCAAAAGAACGCTTAAATTATAAGGAACTTGGAATCAATAATCTTTGTTTACGATGTGGAAGGAATAACCATATATCAAAAAATTGTCAAACAACCCCATACAATCTAAAATGTTCGGCATGTAATGCAACAGGACATATAGCAAAAGTATGTATCAAAACTCTTCTTAAAAATAAACAAACAAATTCTAAATCAAATTCTTCAAATATCAAATCAACAAATAAAGTCAATATTTACGAAAATATAGGAGTTAATCGAATTATCGACATATATGACCAACACATATCAAATAATATAGTGAAAGATACAAAGAAATACTTCACCTCAGTCAAGATTGAAAATCAATATCAAAAATTCGAAGTCGACACTGGCGCCGGTTATACATTGATACCAGAAAATCAATTCAAAAAGTTAGATTTAAATAAATCACTGAAACTAACAGAAATTGCTTTTCGCTCATACACAGAAAATATATTTTATCCTCTTGGGAAAGTTCGAGTTAAAGTTGAATATAAAGATCGTGTATCTCATGAAGATATGTATATCATCCCGAATGGATACGACCCCCTTTTAGGAAGAGTATGGGTAAGACACTTAAAAATAAATTTAGAAGAAATCGATCAAGAAAACTGGAACAAAATCAATGACAATCAAATACAATCAATAAACGACGAAACAGAAATCGAAAATGCTTTTCCTGAAATTTTTATTCAAAAAGTTGGTTGTGTTCCAAATTTTATCATCAAACTTCAACTTAGAGAAGGCGCGAAACCCAGTTATACACCAGAACGAAATGTGCCATTTGCTCTTCGTGAAAAAGTAGAACTAGAATTAGATAATTTAGAAGAGGCAGGTATCATAAAAAAATCAGTTACCAGTGACTGGGGATCACCGTTGGTAGTGATACCAAAGGGAGATGGAACAGTTAGACTATGCGTAGATTATAAAGTTGGCGTAAATGATTCACTAATAAACGCAAATTATCCAATTAAGAAAATCGAAGAAGTAATAAACAGTTTACGCAATTCAAAATATTTTTGTCGACTAGATTTATTTAAAGCATACCTTCATTTTAAAGTGGATGAAGAAAGTAGTATCATACAAACAATATCTACACATCGAGGAACTTATCGAATGAATAGATTAAGTTTTGGAATTAAAACGGCACCAGCTAAATTTAATCAAGCAATAGATCAAATTTTAAAAGGATTACAAAATACCATTGCTTACTTTGATGATATTATCGTACACGGAGAATCACGAGAAGATTGCAAAAGGAATCTGTTTGCATGTTTACAAAGATTACGTGAGTATGATTTACATTTAAATAAAAAGAAATGTACATATTTCCAAACAAAAATTGAATATCTTGGTCACGAAATAGAATATAACAAAATATCAAAATCGCAATCAAAAGTAGAAGCAGTTATTGAGATGCAACAACCAAAGAATGTTACAGAGTTACGTCGATTCTTGGGCATGGTCACGTATTATTCTCGCTTTTTACCAGATCTTTCTACCACTACCTATCCATTACGAAAATTGTTAAGAAAAAATCAAGCATTTATTTGGTCCAGTGAATGTGAAGCCGCTTTTATTAAACTAAAGAACGAAATAGCTAGCGATCAAGTAGTAGTACCATTCGATACTAATCTACCAGTTACATTATGTACCGATGCAAGTCCTACAGGAATTGCAGCCGTATTATCACATACCATCAATGATGAAGAACGACCAATTGCATTTTCTTCACGTTCTTTATCTAATGCAGAACAGAACTACTCACAACTAGACCGGGAAGCACTGGCAATTGTTTTTGGAGTAAACCATTTTTTTGACTACCTTTATGGACGACGTTTCACACTATGGACTGATAATCAACCATTAACAAGAATTTTTAATCGAAAATCAAAGTTGCCTAAAATGTCATCTTCACGTCTTTTACGATATGCTACTTTTCTAACAGGTTTCGACTACGATGTGAAATTTAAAAAAGGAATTGAAAATGAAAATGTTGATTGTTTGTCTAGAGCACCACTAAAACAAAATAACATGTCTACTGATTTGATGATCAATGAAGAAGTAAATCAAGTATATGCAACAACAGTGTTCGAAATATCAAGTGAAAATTTAACATCAGAACGCATTATTAAAGAAACAAGCAAAGATGAAACATTATCAAAATTAA
The DNA here is from genome assembly GCA_963082715.1 of Harpalus rubripes. Taxonomy (NCBI): domain Eukaryota; kingdom Metazoa; phylum Arthropoda; class Insecta; order Coleoptera; family Carabidae; genus Harpalus; species Harpalus rubripes. The sequence continues at coordinate 130,985 of CAUJCB010000273.1, read as the reverse complement.
AAGAGGACCTGCAACATAGAATATTTGATAGTGAATACACTTTAAATAATAACATTTTATTTAAAGGAGATCGTATAGTCATTCCAAAAAGTCTTCAATCTGAAATATTGAATGATCTACATTCAACACATCTTGGTATAACAAAAATGAAACAATTGGCTAGACGGTATTGTACCTGGCAAAATATCGATAAAGATATCGAAAAGATGGTAAAATCATGTGAAACATGTTCCACTATTAAACATAATCCTTCAAAGGCTCCTATAGACCATTGGGATCCTCCAACTAATAATTGGGACCGCATTCACATAGATTATGCCGGTCCATTCCAAGGATTTTATTACTTTGTCCTAATAGACGCTAAATCTCGCTGGGCAGAAATTAAAGTGCTCAAAGATGCTCCGAATTCAATAAATACAATAAATCTACTAAATGAAATTTTTTCAAGTCACGGATATCCATTTGTGATGGTATCGGACATCGCATCAATATTCACTAGCCAAATTTTTTAAAAACTACTGCCAAATGAATGGAATTAAACAAAAGTTCATTGCACCAGGGCACCCAGCAACAAATGGGTTAGCTGAACGAAACGTCCAAACTCTAAAAGAACGATTAAAAACATTGAAGAATGAAAATATCTCTATAAATCAGAAAATCTTAAAAATCCTACTACGTTATCGAGCTACACCTTTAGCCAACGGGAAATCACCAGCTGATATGTATTTACATCGACCTATCCGGATCAAATTAGATGCAATTCGTCCACATCACGAACCTAAATCTGATCAACCAAATCAACCACGCACACGTTCTCTTCAAGTGGGGGGAGAAAGTACAAACACGTTTCTTCATTGAAAATAAATATCTATGGAAGTTTGGAACAATCATTAGGAAACTAGGGAAACTTCATTACATTGTCGAACTAGATGAAGGACGAACTATTAAACGCCATATAAACCAACTGCGGAAAACGAATATCCATAATAAAACAGTTACTTTCGACGAATCGACCTTAAATACAGAACCAAATACAAATCAAAGTCACGTGACTGAATTTGATCCACTTCAATATGAAACTTCAACATCTAACAATTGTTTTGAAAATGAAGAAGCAATCAACAATGATCAAGCACAAGCCATTCCAGAAATTCAACTCCGAAGATCCGAACGTCAAAGAAGAACACCTCAATATCTTCAGGATTATGTTACTAACTTTTAAAATGATTCCAATTAAGTGGGGGAGAATTATTGTAACTGTCACGTATGTTTTCATGGGAACAATAACAACACTACGAATAATTTAGATATTTAGATAAACGTCATAAATGTAATCTGTTATTTTCGTTCTAATTAAATAATATTAAAAAGCTACTAGTTCTTATTGTGTATTAAATAGCGTGTATTCTAGTGATTAAACTTAGTCACAATCACAACAATTACATAAATTATTACTCATTTGTAATGGTAAATGTCAACGTCAAATGTGAAATTAGAAGTTTGTGACAAACTAATGCCTACTTTTTTTATCTAAATAACAAAAATAAACGAAGGTGATGGAAATTTTTCTATTGGCTGTGAATGAGGTAATGTATGTGCTTCTACGACACAGGAGGTTATTTTTCACGACTATTTTTGGCGCCAAACTTTTAATTTAATTATTTACGAAAATAACAACAAATTATTAAAAAAAAATTATTAATAAGAAAAATATTACATAAACTTTCATTTAAAATACTTTTTGAAAAATGTGAAACAGGCTCATTTGTTTTATTGCTTATTTTGTCGCCTACCCTGTTCTCAGACCCACAAGCCGTCATTATTGCTATATTTACAAAACAACTTTATTATTTAAACTTGCATTTTTTCCATGAATAGATAGAACACAAAATTCGTAATCGAATGAGTTATTTTCCAAAAGGATCTTTTTACTTTCCTAACGTCCGATTTTTTTGCAACATATAAGCGCTTGGCGATCCCGGTCCTACAGAATACCAGAATATAGTCATTCACCTCTCTTTTTCTTGTATTTATAGTAACACTAACAATACCAATTTCTTTGGAAATTTCTAAAAAAATTACTTCGTATTTTTAAGTAAAAGATCGGCGTATAAATTTAATATATAAAACTAAATTAAACGTATGTAGTCGTTATTCACTTCAATTTTTCAATTTTCTATGGAGTCACCGATTTCATTATAGTTTATCAATCCACCGCTAGGTCTACTCATAGAGCCACTTCCCTATACTTCACGTAAATACTTACCGAATTTGATTTAATTACAAATATCTTCTGTATTAAACGATAAATATTTAAAATACTTACCTGAAAAATGTAGAAATGTGTACAGTACGTAACAGTAAAAAAATTTAGCAATAGAACTTCACACACTTGAGAAATTAAACATTTTATTTTTTTAAGTATGTTTTCGAAGTTTAATTTTCGATTTTTTTATATATATATATTATGTATAACAATATTTTTCAAAACATATTAAAGTATGAACAAAATTGTAGGTTTAGTATAGAAGAAAAGCATTAAAATGTGGGAAAAATTAGGCTTTTTGGATTTTTAAAATTGTTCCCGAAGGTCGTTTTTCTTAATTTTTACATATTTTATTCCTAATCCTGTTATAAATATTTAGAGCACATTTAATCAAAAGAATACGTTTTGAACTGGAGATATATTAAAAATTGGTGACAAATTTGTTAACAAAATTATGATCGTGTCAAACGGGCTTAAAGATTTGTATATCTTTAGTGAAATCGGAGCAACTGTGTATACAATTTTGAGTACAATAATAACACTATTTTTATGCAAAAAATACTGTTGATGACATATTTGGACATAATAATAATAATAAAAGTAATAATAACAGGAATGTAAAGTAAATCATGGAAATTGACATTTTTTAAAATAAAAAATTGAAGAAAACTGACGCCCGATCACGAGGCAAAATTTAAATTATATTCACAATCACATGTGACCCGAAAAAATCACGGCCCGCGCCCACCTCTACCTCGTAGCATCTTTGTCTTTCACGCAGAATACAGATTTTTGTGCCTTTGTCTAATATATAGGGCATATGTGATTTTTACCTCTCGCTAAGAGAGGTATTGAATTCATGCTAAAAATCGAATATCCAGATTTTAGTGAATAAGCACGTTTCAAGATCCCTAGAATCCGATTATAACATTTTTAAGGTGATTTCCGTGTGCGTGTGGATGTGTGTGTGTGTATGTGGATGTTGGATCCACGATTTCTTAAATACTATAAGACTATAGACATTTCTAACTACGGATTCCTCAATCTAAAAATAATGGGACAAGTTGATTAAGTTTTGGTAACAATTGGACAACCGGAAGTAGTAGTTACAAGAAAAAAAACATCTAAATATTATTTATTAAAATTTATGTAAAAACTTATATTAAAGAACGTTAAATTCTTTATTCGATAAATATAAATTCATTGTTATATCTTCTATAGATTTAGAGATAAAGAAATGCAAATAAAAAAATTCAACAACGCAAAAGAATATACGTAAAATAGTATATTACATTATAAGTCATGAAAATGTTTCATTTCAGTCGAGGAGGCTTGTTTGAAAAATGCGAAGATGCACAGCGTCCGAGCATTTCTTCAAAGCCTCCGAGTCAAGCAGACATTTTTATGACGCGTGATGTATCCTATTTTTTTTTTATCGGCAATTATAAAAGCTTAAAATTATAGAAAAAATTAGGTTTGCATAAATCATCAGAGCTGTGACAAATTTTAGAAAACGTTGTGATGACAAGTAAACAAAGTGACAAATTGTGACGCGTTGTTTGCTTTCTTGCTACCGGTAATTTTCCTTTTGAAAACGATGTCGCAATGCGAACATGTTTTTGATGGTGAAGATGAAGTACCGATGGACATAACTGAAGCTGCGAACGCCGCTTTGGCAGATTTACTATCAATAAAATCCAAACAGCGGTACGAAAAGGAGTACGATAGATTCAAAAAATGGTACAGCATTAGAAAAGTGAATCAAATTAGTATAGACAGTGGAAAGTAAAAATGACTAGTCATGAAAATAAAATTTTCATGACTAGTCATGGAAATCTTACTTTCAAGACAATTAGTCCGGAAATGAGAATTTTCATGCCGATTTTTAAAAAAAGAATATAAAAGGAATTTGCGAAAAAATGGCGAATATAAAGAAAAAGAAAAGGAAAGTAGAAAAAGAAAATTTCAGGATATTGAATATAAAGAAAATGTATGTATTGTACATAATTTATATTAAAATATCCCATAGATTTTGCAAATATATGTGAGAAGTATTTTGTAGTGAGACACGAATATATGTATTTGTATTTAAAAATATTTTTTGTTTTATGCGCACAACCAGGTAAAATATCTGGCGAGACGTTATGTGCTGGCCACATCAGATTTTTTTGAATACAACTAATTAGCAAATCAACAGGCGAGAATTTTCTCCACAGGGAACCAAGGAAGGCTACTTGAGATGAGTTCAAACAAATCAGGGTCAACAATAATTACGATATAAGCTGTCTCCGTCCAACATACGATCTGCATATGCAGAAATTTCCCCACTACGTCGGGACCTCAGCGAATGAGGCGCATATCATTAAGATGATTTTCTCAGAAAATTCTGTCTGTTACAGTTTCACGTATGGATATCTAATCTCCTATCCTTTCCACCCCCAATCTTTAGGGGTGGCGCCTGTGTGTTTAAAACTGGGTGCATGGCACTCGGAAAAGCATCTTGGTTTCGACCAGGATCAGCGTGTATGGTAGCTTGTTCGGCATTAATGATAATTGGTAATTTTTGAGGCTTTGGTATGGGTGTTATATTGGTATTGCTGTAAGGTGTCGGCTAAGCCACAGTATAAAAAATAAGCAGTAACGACACTTCGCTGATTTTCGTTCCAACCTGCTCGGGTTGAAGGGGGAATAATGAGGAGCGGGATTTTGAATCAGATTTAAATAATATATTACGTACAGATTCATTGTATTTGTAATAACTATAATGTATTTGTTAGACTTTTATAAAAAAATATATTTTAATATTATGTACAGGTCTCGGAAGTAATTTCATTCTATCATAAATTTAAAATACATTGTCCGGTACAATATGTAACAAATAGCTTTATTACCTCTCGCTAAGAGAGGTATTGTATTCATGCTAAAAATCGCATATCCAGATTTTAGTGAATAAGCACGTTTTAAGGTCCCCAGAATCCGATTATAACATTTTTACGATGATGTCCGTGTGTGTGCGTGTGTGTGTGTGTGTGTGTGTGTGTGTGTGTGTGTGTGTTTGTGTGTTTGTGTGTTTGTGTGTTTGTGTGTTTGTGTGTTTGTGTGTTTGTGTGTTTGTGTGTTTGTGTGTTTGTGTGTTTGTGTGTTTGTGTTTGTGTGTGTGTTTGTGTGTGTGTGTGTGTGTGTGTGTGTGTGTGTGTGTGTGTGTGTGTGTGTGTGTGTGTGTGTGTGTGGATGTTGGATTCACCATAACTCAAATACTATAAGACTTAAGATATTTTTAACTACGGATTCCTCAATCGAACAATAATGGGAAAAGTCGAGTCAGTTTTGGTAACAATGGGCCCGTCCAACTTTTTTGAATTTTTTATGTTATGCAGAATTTAAAAATAGAAATTCCGTATTTTTTGTTTTCTTGAAATTATGCTTAATAACGCCAAAAATAATGATTAAAGTTTTAGCGCGAAAGTTGTGACGTTAGTGTCACTCCGTCATAGTAGAGAGAACCGACATACGTTACCATTAATAATGGTAATATAGGTAAGTAAAATTAATAATTTTTGCTGGTTTTCATAATCAGATTAATCATTCGCTTTAATTAATGTAACTTTAAGACTTTCTTTAATATAATATTGCAGATTATTATACTCACCAAGTGTCATTATTATAATTAAAGTAGTATTTAAACTATTTTCTATTTATAATTAAATACAACAATGACAGTATTGATTACAATAATCAAAGCATAGTTCGTAATAAAAAGTAATCCAACATTTACATTTCTATTTACTAAATGATTACAACAATGACAAGTATTAAGATTACAATAATTAAAACATAAATTATAATTTTATTTATTTAATAAGTAAATTTTCTTTTGATGTTAATAAAAAATTACTTGGATATATTAAATATGTGCGTGTTCAAGTATGTGTAAAGCCAATCGCGAATTTATGAGCAAAATATGCATGGTCCACTGTACAGTGACAGTGTTACTAAGTTTATCCCGATAGTTTCAACCCGGTTGAATTTCAAGGTTAACTCTCTACCGTTTATCTCGCTCTTGTTATAGCGGGTCGAGTGAACCCTATTTGAACCCGATCGAAAGCGTTGGCGAAATGTCAGTTTGTTTGGTTATGTTTACTTGATTTTTGCGGACGAATATAATCAAAAATGGAACAAGAACAAGTAATGACATTATGCACATATTTTTAAAATAAAAAGTTACGAATAAAAAATAAAATATGAAGTTTTGACTGGTGGGAAAACGTGCTACAATTTGCAAATTCAGATTGAATAGAAAATTTTAGAGTCTCTAAAAGCACTTTAATTATATTTGCGAGGTACTAAATACTAAATTGAAACCAAAATATAATTTTTCAAGCGACCCTTCTAAAATTGTAAGTTTTGAGAAAAATATTGCTCTTATTGTCTCGCTAGCTGTCGAAAATATGGAGTATACTAAGGTTTTTTCCGTGCATAAGACCGAGAATTTTCATTTCCTTCATTGAAAATACATTACTTCCTGATTCTGCCAAATGTTTCTTTTTGACATAATTCAATTCTAATCACATACGATTTGACTGTTAAAATGTAGCTGACAGATAACCTCTAACGATAGTGAATCATATGTACTTCGATCGGGTTGAGCGTTTATCCCATAAAGTCAATCCGGTCGAATAAGCTCAACCCATTTGTATTTTAGGGTCGAGTTGAAAATTTCAATCGGGTTGAAAATGCGTTTATTCCGATCATTTCAACCCGCTAACTTCAATCGGGTCGATTCTACCCATTTTGAAACTATCGGGATAAACTAGGTAATTTTCACAAGGTAACTGGACGACTGTAATGACGCTGACGTCACAACATGGCGATCGTTTTACGCTAAAAACTTTAATTACATTATTATAGGTATAAAAATACAAAATATATACCAACTTCTATTTCGTTTTCAATTATTTATATTCAAAATTCAAATGCGACATGTAATTTCTAAAAAGTCGATGACTTGGACGGGCCCATTGGACAACCGGAAGTAGTAGTTACAAGAAAAAAATCATCTAAATATTATTTATCGAAAATGTATGTAAATACTTATATTAAAGAACGTTAAATTCTTCATTCGATAAATATAAATTCATTATTATATCTTCTATAGATTTAGAGATAAAGAAATGCATATAAAATAATTTGACGTAAAAATTCTTAGATCAAACTACTTCAAGGCAAAAAATTCAAATGTTTGTAATTCACACATAAATGTCACTGTCAAAAATATTTGTATGCCACTGTCAAAAATATTTGTACATCATTATGAAGATTATGAAAATAAATAAAAAGTCAACAACGCAAAAGAATATACCTAAAAAAGAATATAAAAGGAATTTGCGAAAAAATGACGAATAAAAGAAAAAGAAAAGGAAAGTAGAAAAAAATTTCAGGATGTCGAATATAAAGAAAATGTATGTATTGTACATAATTTATATTAAAATAATTATTTTATAGTGAGACATGAATATATGTATTTGTATTTAAAAATATTTTTCGTTTTATGCGTTCAACCAGGTAAAATATCTGGCGAGAGGTTATGTGCTGGCCACATCAGATTTTTTGTTATAAATATGAAGAATAACAAAAATCTTGTGTACAACACGTAGGAAAAGTATATTTTTCCTTATTTGTACAAATAGTTATTTTTATAATATATATTTTTATCTTGGTGATAAATACATATTTTTTTTAAATAAAAGAGTTTACTTTTTACTTGTTTACACATGCACTTAAAGTGAGAAATTGGTTGGAACACAAAGATAGAACTCGTAAATGTGTTCAGATTTCATTTATACTTGAGACACAGTTAAAAAAATTACAATATGAGTTCCAAAAAATATTTGGACAAATGTGCGATACAAACTTGTATAAATATGAGAAACAGCAAAAGTTTGGGTTTTTTTCGTTCCCTGGAGACTTGAAAATGAAATTATAATATAATTCATATGGCATTATAACATTATTAATAATGCTCTAATTTGTTGAATATTTTTACATGTAAGTTATGGGTAGAAGCTTGCAAAAATTAGGCACTTTTAAATGGCGGCATTAAATATCTTCCCAAAAAATATAAAATTTGCGGAATACATTTTCCTTCAAACAAAATACAAGATGGAAAGCGAAGAACTCTCCTTCCTGATGCAATTCCAACATTAATTTTACCGAGATTTTTACCCACACATACAAATCTACCATTTTCGAATTCTTCAATGCCAAAATCACCACAACTTTCAACATCTTCCGAAGTACTGACGCAACAGTTTATACCTGAAAATTTTGTTATCACCACAAACATCTTCTCAAGAGGAATCACAACAAACAGAAAAAACACTGAGCTTCAATTCACCGCGAAAAAATACTTTAAGACTAAAGATAGATCGCCTTCGGAAGGAAAATATTGTATTAAAACAAAAATTAGAAAAAACTACAGAAGAACGAAAACGTATAACAATTGATGTTTTGGAAGCAACTATATACTTGGTTATTGTTTATATTTATTACATTAATACGAGTATTTTTGTAAATATGTAATATTTATAATAATTATTTTTTGTTTAGTACAATGGGTTTGATGTATAACACTTATTCACATATTTGTTATTGGTTATTGTTTATATTTATTACTTTATTACTAGTATTTTTATAAACATTTGTTACTTGTTTATGATTTAAATATTTATTACTTTAATACAATTTTTTTTATAACTTTATAATATTTATATTTATCTTGTGTTTAGTCCTAAGAATAGATTTATTATTATTTTAATACTAGTATTTTTATAAATATATAATTATTTATAATATTTGGATTTGATATATATATATATATATATATATATATATATATATATATATATATATATATAATATTTATTACTACTATTTAATTATTTATTATTATTGGCTTTAAATATAATTTTTTACATATTTATATTTCACTATTATCTATTTTTACCAAATCAGACTTTATCATTTGATATTAAATAACAAATATATATATATATATATATATATTTGTTTTCTTTAAATTTCGCGCTCCTTATTATTACCCCATGCACGCCGAGTAGCCTGGAACGAAACATCAAAGGTTCCGACAAGAGTGTCGCTAATGCTTGTATTCTCTATGCTGTGGCTAAGCTCTAAACTCTCACCTGCAGCACTGTGAAACGTTCAAATATAATGTAAAAACTGTTTCTCAAAACATGTCTACAAATCACTTGAAAATTTGATTTCTAAGCAAATTACGTGTTTTTAGAGTGTTTTGCAGTAACTTCTATAGTTTATATCAGCACTCTGGCTGCGCTGGCGGGTGCACCATGGAGTGCCTCCAAAAGCTTGTATTCACTAGAAATCAGTCTATTTTATCTTATTGTAGCCTAAACAACCAAGTGCTATAGAAACGACAGGTAGAATATGTTTCCAAAGTCTACATACAAAATCGTCGCATCGGACCGTGAAACGCTCAATTATGATGTAAAAACTGTTTTTTAAAACTTGTCTCCAAATCACTTGAAAATGCGTTTTCTACGCGAATTACGTGTTTTGAGGGTGTTATGCAGTAACTTCTATAGTTCAAATCGGTACTCTAGCTGCGCTGGCGAGTGCACCACGAAGTGCCTCCAAAAGCTTGTATTCACTAGAAATCAGTGTATTTTGTCTTATTGTAGCCTAAAAAAACCAAGTGCCATCGAAACTACAGGTAGAATATGTTTCCAAAGTCTACATACAAAATCGTCGTTTCAGACCGTGAAACGTTCAAATCTGATGTAAAAGCAGTTTTTCAAAACATGTCTCCAAATCACTTGAAAACGCGTTTTCTAAGCGAATTACGTGTATTTAGAGTGTTTTGCAGTAACTTCTATAGTGCAAATCGGCACTTTAGCTGCGCTGGCGAGTGCATTACACGGCCAGTGGTGTCAACATGCTATGCGCACTCCAAGGAGGATCGCGCACTCTATGTTGCACCTTGAACTTTTCAAATAGTTGCTCCCGCTTGCGTTTTGGCGCTACTATCGTCGCCATTAGTTACGTGTCATCTCGCGAGCCACGAGTGGCGCTGATAACACAAACAAAGTTTTCGAGTTTAGAAATGTCAATTTGAATAAGCAATTTTTTTTTTCGCTCTTGTAGTGTCAGCATCCTTCTATTCCTCGTGGTAGTATTTTTGTGTGTGATTTAGTTGTTTGTTTGTTGGTTGTTTGCTGTTTGTTGTTATTGTTTTTGGTGATTTTTTGCCTTTTTAATAACCTAACCTAGTATATCTATCCTTCAAAACCTTTCCTGTGTACGATTTTGTTATTTGTTTGTTATTTGTTTTTATCCGTGGTTGTTATTGCTTTCCTGTTTAACCATAAAAACGATTACTCTTTTCATTATGGCACAAAAATCAATTTTAAATAAGATTGTTAAACGTGTTTTAATGTATCGTCTTTGTGTTCCGGTACTAAACAAAGGAGAAATTTACTACGAGAAATAAATGTCACAAATAAGAACGAACTGACACCACGGAAATCATACTTGTACCAGGCCGCGGTAAAATTACGTGATCAAAAAAATAAAGTCCTAAATTATGTTTGTCTTACAAACAAAGACTGAATGCTGCGGAAAGTATGGCTGCGACAGATTTCTACTCGAATTTAATGCAGTCTGTGGATACAATCACATATAAATTTCTAATGTGCCAGATTAGAAATAAAAAATCTGATGTGGCCAGCACATTACCTTCCGTCAGTTCTATGTATTTCGCACAAATTTCATACAGAAAGTTCCTTGCTAAATATTATATTTCTTGTACTTTACCTTCCGGCAGTTGCATGTATTTTATGCAAATCCCATACAGAAAATTTATAGCAAAAGATCCTATATTTCCAGTAAAATGATAAGACACACACTATGTCAATTTCACTTGACACTGACATCCACGACATCTTTCAATAAAAATTTTCTTAATATAGTAGCTGTTTTCATAGCTATGGCTACTTTATGAAATTTAATTTCTTTATAATTTTTTAACTCTATATCCATTTAATATTAAGTATAAAATGCAGTCAAATCGTATAGAGAATAAAATATTCTTTAATATTTATAATAACATTAAATGTGAAAAAATGATATTTAACATAGTTTTTTCAAGAAAAACTGTTAAAATCTTCAAATGAGGGTACTTCCGGTTGTCCAATTCTAACCAAAATCTAATCAGCTCTTCAGATGGATGTAACGAAGAGAAATACGAAAGAATTATAATTTTTAGAATTGTAGTATAGCAGTTATCGTAGACGAAAATTTTGTTACACACACACACACACACACACACACTCACTCACTCACTCACTCACTCACTCACTCACTCACTCACTCACTCACTCACTCACTCACACACACGCACACACGCACACACGCACACACGCACACACGCACACACGCACACACGCACACACTCACACACGCACGCACGCACGCACGCACGCACGCACGCACGCACGCACGCACGCACGCACGCACGCACACACACACACACACACACTCACTCACTCACTCACTCACTCACTCACTCACTCACTCACTCACTCACTCACTCACTCACTCACTCACTCACTCACTCACTCACTCACTCACTCACGCACGCACGCACGCACGCACGCACGCACGCACGCACGCACGCACGCACGCACGCACGCACGCACTCACTCACGCGCGCACGCGCGCGCACGCACGCACGCACGCACGCATGCACTCACGCGCGCACGCGCGCTCACGCACGCACGCACGCCCGCACGCCCGCACGCCCGCACGCCCGCACGCCCGCACGCCCGCACGCCCGCACGCACGCACGCACGCACGCACGCACGCACGCACGCACGCACGCACGCACGCCCGCACGCACGCACGCACGCACGCACGCACGCACGCACGCACGCACGCACGCACGCACGCACGCACGCACGCACGCACGCACGCACGCACGCACGCACGCACGCACGCACGCACGCACGCACGCACACACGCACACACGCACACACGCACACACGCACACACGCACACACGCACACACGCACACACGCACACACGCACACACGCACACACGCACACACGCACACACGCACACACGCACACACGCACACACGCACACACGCACACACGCACACACGCACACACGCACACACGCACACACGCACACACGCACACACGCACACACGCACACACGCACACACGCACACACGCACACACGCACACACGCACACACGCACACACGCACACACGCACACACGCACACACGCACACACGCACACACGCACACACGCACACACGCACACACGCACACACGCACACACGCACACACGCACACACGCACACACGCACACACGCACACACGCACACACGCACACACGCACACACGCACACACGCACACACGCACACACGCACACACGCACACACGCACACACGCACACACGCGCACACACACACACACACACACACACACACACACACACACACACACACACACACACACACACACACACACACACACACACACACACACACACACACACACACACACACACACACACACACACACACACACACACACACACACACACACACACACACACACACACACACACACACACACACACACACACACACACACACACACACACACACACACACACACACACACACACACACACACACACACACACACACACACACACACACACACACACACACACACACACACACACACACACACACACACACACACACACACACACACACACACACACACACACACACACACACACACACACACACACACACACACACACACACACACACACACACACACACACACACACACACACACACACACACACACACACACACACACACACACACACACACACACACACACACACACACACACACACACACACACACACACACACACACACACACACACACACACACACACACACACACACACACACACACACACACACACACACACACACACACACACACACACACACACACACACACACACACACACACACACACACACACACACACACACACACACACACACACACACACACACACACACACACACACACACACACACACACACACACACACACACACACACACACACACACACACACACACACACACACACACACACACACACACACACACACACACACACACACACACACACACACACACACACACACACACACACACACACACACACACACACACACACACACACACACACACACACACACACACACACACACACACACACACACACACACACACACACACACACACACACACACACACACACACACACACACACACACACACACACACACACACACACACACACACACACACACACACACACACACACACACACACACACACACACACACACACACACACACACACACACACACACACACACACACACACACACACACACACACACACACACACACACACACACACACACACACACACACACACACACACACACACACACACACACACACACACACACACACACACACACACACACACACACACACACACACACACACACACACACACACACACACACACACACACACACACACACACACACACACACACACACACACACACACACACACACACACACACACACACACACACACACACACACACACACACACACACACACACACACACACACACACACACACACACACACACACACACACACACACACACACACACACACACACACACACACACACACACACACATCATCGTAGAAATAGTAAAATCGTATTCTAGGGACCCTGAAACGTGCTTATTCATCAAAAACTCACCACCGAATTTTTTGACCAAAGACAATACCTTCCTTGCCTAAAGGTGACGGAAGGCAAAATTGAAACCAAAGGGGCGGCGATTTACCATCGACGATAAAATAATGGCATTAGCTTTATACAAGCAAAGTGGTAAAGGATACCGACTGCTTTCAAAGATTTTCGCTTTACAATCGCGAAAAACGATGATGTCGTTGTTGACTAAAATTCCAAACTGGCATCAACAAAAAAATATTTCTGAATTTAAAGAAAACTGCGGAAAAACTTAGAACCAGAGATAAATATTGCACTTTACTGTTTACTGATTGTAATTTCTCCTCATGTGCAGTTTAATGCCCACAAGGACCAGGTGATTAGTTTCGAAGATTTAGGCGACGAACACCCAAAACAAGATTTTGCCGACCACGCTCTTGTCTTTATGGTTCGCGGTGTCCTTAAAAAATTCAAACAGCCAGTTGCGTACTACTTCACAAAAAGTGGAGTAAACAGTATAAATTTAGTGCGATTAATAAAAAAAGTGGTAACAGCAGTACAAAGTACTGGTTTAAAAATTATTGCCACAATTTGTGACCAGGCACAGGCAAATGTGGCTGCAATTAACTAGTTGAAGAAGGAAACAAAATCCGCATATTTAAGGCAAGGTGGAGAGTACCGCGGCTTGAAATTAATAATGAAGAGATCATTCATCTTTTTGATTCACCCCACTTATTAAAGGGAATTAGAAACAACCTTCTGACAAAGGACGCTGTTTTTATTCAAAATGGGGTGAAGGAAACTGCGAAGTGGGTCCATGTAATTAAATTATTTGAAATGGATGGATAGAAATGGACTTTAGAATGCTGCCGAAACTAACAGAGTTTCACGTTTCGGAGAAAAAAAAATTAGAAAAATGAAGGTGTCGTACGCAGCTCAAGTATTCAGCCAACGGGTTTCTGCTGTTATGAGGTGTCTTGCTGAATTACCAGGTGAGTGCTTTTATTGTTTTTTTTTTTTATTTTTAGATTATTTCTAAATGAACATTATTTATTTGCCAATGTAAAACTAAATTTCCGACTGCAAAGAATCCAAAAGCATACACCAGTCATTTTTTCGATGACCCAGGTTCGAATCCGACTGATGTCAAATAAATTTTAAAAATTGTTTGTTTTCAAATATTACATAACTGTAGTGCACTCTCAACGATTGTGATGAGTATCCATGCCCAGTAAGACGTACGGCATTAATATTTTATCACTAGCGATAACTACGAACAACTAAAAGATAATGTCTACATTTACTTACATCTTTTTTGTTAATATTAATAACATTTTGTTTGTTATAGGCGAAAATATGGATCCAGGCGCAACGCAAACAGCTGATTTCCTTCTCTTAATTGACAGATTGTTTGATAGCGTCAATGGCAGCTCTGTTTTGCCCAAACACGGGAAGCTTCTACGGTGTGCGGTGCGTGCGGTGACAAAAAGCAGAAGCACGTAGAGTTTTGGAACGACGTTGTGAAGGTAATGGAAACTGTGAGATTTGTGTGCCCCAAAACACAGAAATTAATTTTAGTTCCATCAGTGAAAAATTGGGTAGAAAATATTAAAAATTTTAAATATTGGTCTGAAAAATTACTAAAAATTACTAGAATAAAATTTGTAAATACTAGGTATTTCAACCAGGATCCATTAGAAAATTATTTTGGGAAAATTAGAAGCCACGGTGTACGGCACACAAATCCAACAGCTACATCCTTCTCGTCATCGTTTAAAGCTCTGTTGTTGAATAATTTTGTATCATCGCACTCTGTAGGTGCGAACTGTGAAGAGGACGAGACAGAAGGTGCTTTGGCGACGCTACAGAATTTTATTTTACAAAATTCGAATGAAGACGAGGAAATTGAAGCAAACGAATCAATTGAAGAAGCTTCCGGAGTTGATTGTAATACGCCAAGCAATACATCAGAGCAACAAAATATGTCGCGGGATATGTTGCGAAAATTTTTTTAAAAGAATAATAAATGTCAAACTTGCTATCGGAATATTATTGGAAAGCGTGACCCTCAGTCACTAATAGCATCCAGGGAGTATGTCAGAAATTGTTTAACACACTCTAAAGAAGAATTTTCGAATTTTATTAATCATACTAGATTATTATTCTTCAGTAAGTTACCCCAGCATGTTAATAAAAGAAATATTATCCAAATAATGATGTCATATTTAAATAAACATGTAATACATATATTTACGCGTCAAGAACATCATATTTATGAAAATGTTTTATTATTCTTATGCAAATTTTTACTTTTTACATATGTAAAGCAAATCAATCAGATTTTAAATGGAAAAATAACATTCACTAATGGTGACAAAATGAAGGAACTTGCCATAGCATATTATAAAAAAAATGTAATAAAATTCAATAAATAATTAAATATTTTTCTGTTTTTATTTTATTTTTCTTCCTTTTAAATTTTAATTATTTTAAATTAATGTAGTATATCTTAAAATCCGCAACCCGCTACGCCCCTGTCCTATTTTCTACCGCTTCCACATTGGCGCTGTCACTGCTACTTAAAAGTTTTGAATTTACACACAGAGAGCGCGTTCTATATACGTTAGTTTGTGTTTTCTATGGGTGTCAAGATAACAGGGAAGTGCACGCTCCACCATAGTGGTCCAGTTGCAATTTTCCAACCTCGTCACTCACTCCCCGTACGGTTGCGACGTTGATAACAGGGAAGTGTACGCTCCACCTTGTGGTCCAGATGCAATTTTTCAACAACGTTGTATTCCGATTAACATATAAATAAACGGTCAGTGGTATCAGGATAACAGGGAAATGCACGCTTCATTATAGTTGTCCAATTGCAATTTTCCAACCGCGTCACTCACTCCCCGTACGATTGCTACGTTGATAACAGGGAAGTGCACGCTCACCTCGTGGTCCAGTTGCAATTTTCCAACAACATCGTATATCCATATTAAATATCCAAGTAATTGTTATAACACCATACCGTGTATTAAATTTGTATCAGTGTCGGACATCTTATATGTCTAGTTCACCATTTTAGTTTAATTTTATGTCTTAAGTTCCCCGTTCCTTATGTATGTACGTTTTGGGATGAAAATAATTTATTTTTTTTATTTTCTGTTACTATATTCCGACCTACAAAGTGATCCAGAATGATTGAAAGTACCGCCTCGTTCTGATTTTTGGTTTGCCGCATCGTTGTGATAGTGAAATACGATTAACAGATTGCATTGGCATACATATTTTCACTCATTTTCATCATTCCTGGCAATAAGAATATATACTTCCAAAATAAACTTGTCATGTTCTTCCATAAACAGCCATCCTAACGTAATGATTTGAATAAATAACAGTTTAATTATAAAAGTAAAAACCGACGTAAAAACAGTTTGTCAAAAAATTCAAATACATAACGCCGCTGACTTTTCCAAACGTTGTCGGTAAATTGATACTAATTTTTTTCCGTGAAAGATAATTTTGATCACAAACTGAATTTTTCAAGTCCCGTGACATTCAATCATTCTGGATCACTCTGTATATTTTCCATTGTATAGATTGGAATAATGCTTATTTTTTGTTGATTAAATGTTTTCATTTTGATTATAGTAAGTGTTATATCTTATAAATATTTATAGATACTTAGCACGCGTAACGTTGAACAATAGAATAACAGTACAAGAACATATATAAGAATCTGAATATACATATTTGATATCTTGATATTATATTTTATTACTGTCGTCGCACACTACAATTCTCCCACACGTAGGTAATCTTTCAAATAGGTAGGAGGCCGGCGTTCACGTAAAGATCTTCTTGGTTCATCTCTAGCGTCTAATAATGAAGGATTAACATTAGGTTCTGCTGTATTAGACTTTTCTAATATTTCAGCTAGACTCGCTTCATGGGCAAACGTTACATGTTTTTTTACTTGTTCTGGATATAAGTTTGTTTGATTCTCTCCTGGCGGCACCATTGTTCCTCGAAGTTGATTGATATGACGTAGGCGCTCCTCTTAGAATTTTGACTTTGAATCGATGAGTATTAAGAAATAATGTCCCAAATATTCGCCTGCATAATCGATGTGAATTCGCTCAAAATTTTCCCGTGGAGTATCCCAAGAATGTACGGGTACTTTCGCTGGACTTTTCTTTATGAGAGCGCAGTTTTCACAAGTTTTAACTAATTTTTCAATGTCCTTGTCTATTGTTTTCCAATAACAATATCGTCGTGCTAATTGTTTCATCTTTACTATGCCAACGTGTATGTGATGCAATTCGTTTAGTACATACGTTTGTAAAGACTTTGGTATAACTACTCGATTATCTTTGAATACAATGTTACTATGAAGAGCATATTCGAAATTTGAATTCTTACCGTGTATAAGATCATATTTGATTTTTGATAATTCAGGGTCTTTCTCAGTTTCTTCTGCTATAGTGGTGTAGGTGACATATGTTGATGAGATTTGGTTAATCGTTTGATCATATAATTCCTTAACTTCATCTCCAATGTTAATTTCAGCACCCCTTGATGTGATTTTATTCCTGACTCTTGACAGGAAATCGACGTTGGCATGTTCCTCCGCTTTTCGATGTTCAACTTCGTAATTAAATGATGTTAAAAATACAGCATAACGAAGTAAACGACTAGTTGTCATAGCAGGTAATTTTGAATTTTGGCGAAAAATATGTGTTAATGCTCTGTTGTCGGTTATTAGTTAGAACTTTTGACCAAACAGATACATAAAAAATTTATCCACTGCAAATACGATTGCTAACGCTTTTCTATCGAGCTGGCTGTAATTTTGTTCGGCTTGAGTAAGGGATCGTGAAACGAATGCTATTGGTCTTTCTTTACCGTTGATGATATGTGAAAGGACTCCTGCGACTCCAGTTGGACTCGCGTCGCACGCAAGTATGATGGGTAGTTCTGGATCATATGGTACTAAAACTCTGTCGCTTGCAATTTCATTTTTCAGTTTGACAAATGCAGCTTCGCAAGAGGTAGTCCATTTCCATTTATTATTTTTGCGCAACAATTTTCGAAGTGGATAAGTTAAAGTTGACATATTTAGTATGAATCGACTATAATAAGTTATCATTCCCAAAAATTGTCGTAATTCATTTTCACAATTTGGTGTTTGAACTTTTAATATAGCTTCAACTTTCCTTTTGTCTTTTTGAATTGAATTGAATTTGACAATGTAGCCCAAATATGCTATTTCTTCTTTGAAAAATTCACATTTGTTTTCATTTAGATATGTCATACGATTTCAATTTTTCTAAAACGGTAGTAAGTCACTGGTAATATTGTTCTTTTCTTTAGTAACACCATAAATGATGATATCGTCGAAATAAAACATGGTTCCTTCTAATCCTGTAAGAATTTTGTCAATAATACGATTGAATTCGCTCGGCGCTGTTTTTATCCCAAATGATAAGCGATTCATTTTATAAGTGCCACGATGGGTAGAAATGGTTTGGATAGACTTACTTTCTTCATCTACGTTCACATGTAAATAAGCTTTGTACAAATCTAGTCGACAGTAGTATCGTGAATTTCTTAATTTGTTTAGAATTTCGTCTATTCGACGTATGGGATAATGTGCTCCTTGAAGTTGAGGGTTGACAGCAATTTTGTAATCTACGCATAATCGAACATTTGCATCTGGTTTAGGTATGACAACGAGTGGTGAGCCCCAATCGCTGATTTCCACTTTTGTGATAATACCATCACGTTCTAAATTATTGAGTTCCATTTCAACTTTTTCTCGCAGGGCATAAGGAATTTCGCGTTCTTTTAGAAATACTGGTTTTGCGTTTTCTCTCAATTTCAGTGAGCATGTTATGCCAGGAATATATCCAACTTTTGCTTCAAAAATGTCAGCATATTTTCTTTTCAATTCTGGAACTAAATTTATGGAATATACTGATTGAATTCTATTTGAAATTTTCTTGTCCAGGTCTTCACGTTTTATGTTGAGATGCCTTATCCATGCCCGGCCAAGTAGTGGAGGATAATCTGATGGAACGATGAATAATATTTCAGGTGACTCACGGTTGTTATATTTTACTTTAGCTTCTATTACTCCCAATGGTTTAAAAATTTCTGTAGTGTAGGTTCGAAACAATACACTGGTTGGTTTAAGTTCGGGTTTAAGATTTAATTGTTTATAATCTGCTTCTGGAAGAAGAGTAAAACCTGCTCCCGAGTCGACTTCAAATGATTGTTTCTTCCCTTCAATAAGGACATCCACATAATATTTTTCTAAATCTTGTTCTGATATATAACATTTCCTGTACACATCGACGATTAAATTGATATTAGCATAATCTTGGGCTGAAATTGAATCTAATAATTTAGTTGACGATCCATAAACTTTTGAACTTTTAGTCTCGTTCTTATTTAATAATGTTTGGATGCATATTTTTTTAATATGACCCATTCGACCACAAGATTTACATTTTAGTCGATTTTTATCGCATTTGCAATTTGAAGTACGGTGTGTATTATATTATTTAATCAAATAAAATATACTAGTTTTATTATACAGTTTATTACTTCAGTGAACAGTATACAACAGAGATTGACAGTTCATTCATAATGATCTATTGTTTTTAGTGCCAACTATTTAATTATTTTAAACATATATGACATGTCTCCCCAAAAATTTATTCATTATAATATGTTTTAATTAATCTCTAAATCTTAGAGGTTTTACGATGATTCGACCACGGGATGTCACCACTGGTGTGGAGCGGTCGTCTTTCTTATTTATCGGAGAATTCCTAATCTCTTGTGTCTTACGTCCTGGCGTGAGGTTGATATCATTTGGTTTATCTTTGGTAGGCGAAGAATCTTCTATATCTTCCTTTCCAGTCTTACCTTCTTTTGGTTGATCGATTGTAGTAGGGGTCTTTTCCAGAAAATTTCTTTCATTCTTTTCTTCTTGTAATTCTGGTTCTTGCATTTGTTGATTTGGTGTCTGTAACGGCCGCAGATGGATTCTATTTCTTCTGTATATGCCTCCATCTTCCCCAGTCACCCAATACGAATTAGGGTTTTCATCTAACCTTATTACCCTTCCAGGACTCCAGTTTCTTGTAGACTTTTGAATAAGAACAGGACTCTGACTTAAAAGAGCCCCTAAGGGTTTTTCTCTAAGATTATAATATTTCTTGTCTCTGTTTTGGTTGTGTTTCAAACTCTGGATTATCTCTTTCGTATTATATTTTGGCTGAAGTGTTTTTCTTGAAACCGGTAAATTTGTTCGTAATTTCCTACCCATAAGCATTTCCGCTGGGGACGGTAAGTTCCTTTTTCCTGTTGTGTTGTATGTAAGTACCACTTCATATGGCTCTTCTTCCGATTTCTTGAGCAACCCTTTCAATGTTTGGATGTGACGTTCAATCAGGCCATTCGATTGGCTATGCCCTGGACTGGAAGTTGAATATTTTATATCGTGTTTATTTAAGAATCTTCTATATTCGTAACTGTTAAATGGGGGACCGTTATCCGAAAATATTTCCGCGGGATATCCATGAATTGCAAATATTTGCTTCAATGAATCAATTATTGAAATAGCTGTTTTTGATTTTAGTACATCTAAATATAGAAATTTTGAGTGGTAATCAGCGATTACAAGACAATCTTTATCTTTGATTTTTAGAAAATCTATTGAAATCTTCTCCCACGGTAGTCTTACGACGGGATGAGGTTGAAGTGGTTCTTTCGTATTTGCTCTGGAATATTTTTGACCAACCAGACAACTATTAACCACCTGTTCGATGTCTTTTGTCACTTGTGGCCAGTACACAGCATCTTTGGCACGCTTTATACATGAATTAATGCATTGGTGTGCACTATGAATTCTTTTCAGAATCTCTTTTCTTTGTTTCGTAGGAATTATTAATTGTTTCCCTTTAAACAACAAGTTTTCATGATTGTATATTTCATTTCTTACTTCATAATACGGCTTGATATCTGGTTTTACAGATGAGCTATATCGAGGCCATCCAATCTCAACGTACGTTATTATTTGTTTCAATGTTTTGTCTTCACTAGTATCCTTAATTAAATTGTTAACTTTTTCTTCAGTTGCAATTATAACTGAGGAGACAACCAATTCTTCCATAAAATCCGTATTGCAATAATTCTTTAGCGGAGAACGTGATAACATGTCCGCCACATACATGAACTTGCCAGGTGTAAATGACAATTTAACATTATATCTTAAAAGTCGTAGCACCAGGCGCTGTAATCTAGGAGATATTTGATCTAAAGGTTTCTTCACGATACCTAGTAGTGGTTTATGGTCGGTTTCTAATTCAAAAGTTCTGCCTTAAACGTAATAATTGAAATGTTCACAGCATAACACAGCAGCTAGTAGAGTAAAGTCGGTGAATGTGGAATAGTCATTTAATGTGGAATAGGCGCTTTTTGAAAAAATGGTACACGACATCTGTGATCTAATGACACAAATGCACGTGTGTATTGAAGTTATTACCCACATAGAGATACAAACTTAACTGCATTGTGCATAATATCAAAAACCTTGAAAAATATTATGAGTGCTTCCTGAGTTTTTTTAGGTAAGTGTAAAGATATTTAGTTTTATTACTGATTGTGTACTAGAAAGTACGATTTTTTGCAACTGCAGTATGGATAGGGGTTTGGGGATGTAGGCTAGATTGAAAAAATATCTTTCAAACTAATTCCTAAATGAAATTCGATGGCGGGAATTTAATGTCAATTTCCATTTTGAAGAAAATTGCCCTTATAAGTGAATTCTTCTAGATAATCAACCTGAAAGTGTTACTATTTTGTAAAGTACATTTTAAATGACCTATATACAATATTTGATGATTAACCGCCATCTTTTCGCATGTTTTTTTCAAAGAAATAAAAATGGTATTCCACATTCACCGACTTTACTCTAACTCCTTTTCTATTTGAGAATATCTTGTTTGTGCTTCATTCAAAGAAGCTGAGAAAAATGCTACTGGATGGTCTTCTTGTAACAAAACCCCTCCAATTCCATACTGGCTGGCATCTGTTGATATTTTCACTGGCTTTCTGGAATCAAAAAATCTTAAAACAGGAGCGTTTATTAATAACTGTTTTAAACTATGGAAACATGCTGTTTCAGTAGCACCCCATATCCACTGGGAATCTTTTTTTAGTAAGTTTCTGAGTGGTGCAGTCTTCCCTTGTAAATTTTGGCAAAATTTTCCCAAGTAATTAATCATTCCAAGAAATGATTGGAGTTCCTTGACATTTTCCGGTTCTTTGACATTTAAGATTGCTTTCAATCTCTCTTTGGTGATCGCTATTCCTTCATTTGAGATTTCATGTCCCAAGTAGTTTATTTTATTCACTGCTAATTGTAACTTTTCCAGTTTTAATTTAAGGTTATTATTTCGGGCAACTTTTAAAAAGTTTCTCAATCTTTCATTGTGTTCTTTTATAGTTTTCCCATATATTAGCACATCATCCATATAGGCCACGGTTCCTTTTAGATTATCGGTAAGTTCGGCCATAGCTTTTGAGAAAACTTCTGGCGCACTATTTATCCCGTATGGTAAACGTAGATATTGATAGCGCCCAAAAGGTGTGGTAAACGTACACAAATCCGCACTTTCTTCATCTAGTGGAATTTGGTGAAATGCGCTCGACGCGTCTAAGACCGTATAGTATTTTTCTTGTTGCAAAGACGCTAGTATGGATTCTAGAGTTGGTAATTCATAATGTTCCCTCATTACATATTTGTTTAACGGCCTAGGATCCATACAAATACGAACTTGATTATCTTTTTTCTCAACAACCACTATCGGATGGACCCAGGCTGTCGGCGTGTCAACTTTTCTGATAATTTCTTGTTCTTCTAGCTTATCAAGTGCATTTTTCACGCGATCATGGAGTGCTATGGGTATTTTCCTTGTTCTCGCTACCTGAGGAATAGCATTTTCTGATAATCTAATATAATAATCCTTCTTTAGCTTTCCGGCTCCTCTAAAAACGTCTTTAAACTCTTCTATTAATTTATTCGTTTCTTCCAGGCTTTCTTCTATTCGCATTACTCTTTTAATTAGATTTAGCTCAATGTTGCTGCTTAAGCCTATAATTGGTTGGTACTTGCCCTCTACTATATGGATATATAGGTCATATGTTTTATTTTTATGTTTACATTTTAAAACGGATGTTCCTGCAACCGCTATTTTTTCTTTCGAATAGTTTAGTAAGGTCTTCTGAGCTTTCTTAAGTGTTGTTTTTGGTCATAACTTATTATAAACTGTCAACGGAATTAAGTTTGCTCCGCTTCCGGTATCAATTTTAAATTTGATTTCTTTTCCATTTACTGCTATAGTCTCTGACCAATCTTTCTCCACTTTTCCTTCTAATTCTTCAACTTTACCACAAAACAGATACTCTCCTTCTTCCAAAGGATTCTCTTCTTCTGTTTCTTCAACATTTCCAACTGATTTCAATCTACATTGACTTGAGAAATGATTCTTTTTCTTGCAACTTTTACAGGTTTTCCCCCATGCCAGACATTTTTCAAACTCATGTATTGTATTACATCGTCCGCAAGTTTTATTAGTAAAGCTTTTTCCGTATTCTTTCCTTTTTAGGTCTTTGTACGTTTTTTTTATTACATTTACTGGAATATCTGCTGAGTTCATCTTTTGAATCTGTTTTTTCGACTCTTCATCAGCTCTGCAGGTATCTATGCACTGTGAGAGTGTAAGATCTTTGGTTTTTAGTAATTTTTCTCGCAGGTCTGAACTTCTTACACCACATACGATCCGGTCGCGGATAAGTGAGTCTTGCAATGTTCCAAATCCGCAGTCCTTCGCTTTTTGTTTTAAACTGGTAACAAACTGGTCAATAGTTTGACCTTCTTCTTGCGAAGTTGTGAAGAACAAATATCTAATATAAGTTTCATTTATGTAAGGATGAAAATAGTAAGTGAATTCATTCATTATCACTTCCACGGTTAGTTTATCCCCTGTTTCTTTAAATGTCATAGTATTGTAAATTTCCATCCCTGTTTCCCCTAGTAAATGCAGTAGTGTGGCCCGCTGCTGTTTTACCGATTTCGTTTCAAGGTCTGCAGCTACCCAGTAATTCTCTATTTGTTGCCTCCACTTTTTCCATGCCTCCGCGGGGTTATGGCCCGGCTCAAATTCTTTGGGCGGTTTTAAATTTGACATATTTTTGTACTTGTCTTTTATTCTGACACCACATATTATATTATTTAATCAAATAAAATATACTAGTTTTATTATACAGTTTATTACTTCAGTGAACAGTATACAACAGAGATTGATAGTTCATTCATAATGATCTATTGTTTTTAGTGCCAACTATTTAATTATTTTAAACATATATGACACGGTGGATATCTTTGCCACATCGTAAGCATAGGTTAGCTATTCCTAATTTGTGATAATTGATTTGTTTTGATTGATAATGTGCATTTCCTTCTTTTATAGATCTATTTTGACTGATTGACCTTTTATTTTTATGCGTAGTATTGTTATTACTTGAAATTCGATTAATTTCGGTAGGTTCTGTAAGAGAAATTGGTTTACTCATAGCCAATTCTTTGTTATCTTCTTTAGACGCCTCGTGTACTAACGCTTCTTCGACTGCTTTTTGAAATGTCAATTTTTGAATTTTTAGAAGCTGTTCTCAGGTATATGGATCAAGTAATCCTCTAATAAACTGTGCCCGTAATATGTGTCAGTTATTTTTGTATTACAGTTACATTTGTCACATTTACATGTGCAACCACTACTAAATTCACAGTCAGTAACTCGTTGTTTAAGAGTGGCAACAAATTGTGCAATCGATTGTTTATCTTGCTGTACGCAATTGAAAAATCTGTGTTGTTCTACTACGATGTTAGGTTTAGGGCAGAGATGTTTTTCAACCTTTTCTATTAGTTCGTCGTAAGGGATAGCACTTGGTTCTTTAGGGGCTGCTACGGAACATAATATTTTATACCCATCTGATCCAATTGAATTAATTAGCATATGGAGACACATATCTTTATCTGTAAATATATTTTTCATTTTTAAATAATTCTCAAATCGATGTCGATACTGTTTAAAAGTTTCCGTTGATTGATTGAAATTTTCGAAATTTGGGAGTAAGGTAATTGTTCAAAGGGTTGATGTAGGTTTCTTTTCAGCTGGTTGTTGCAGCTTCTCTATAAGCAGTTGTTGGGTTTGCATCATTTGATTCATTGTAATTAATAATTGGTTTAATTGTTCACTTTCCATATTTATGAGTGTTAGATTTCTTTATCCTCGTCGCCAATTTGTTATATCTTATAGATATTTATAGATACTTAGCACGCGTAACTTTGAATAATAGAATAAGAGTACAAGAACATATATAAAACATTTATTGGGCGCATTCAGCAGATTTCTGTGGTCACTGAACACCTGACCGAACGGTCACCGAACAAGTAGGTTTCTGCTGAATACACTTTTCACATTCAATCTGATTCATGCTGTTCAAAAGTCAAAAAGATCTGAAAATAATAATTTAAATTATGCTTTAAAAATATTACATAAAATAGTGCTGAAGAAACTAAGCCTTAAAACATAACAGCATATTAAATAATAATGATGAAATTCGAACATACCGTTAAAATAATAATTATGTTCTTCTTCTGGCGCAGAGGCAGTATATTATACAAAATTATCGACAATATAATCTTTTTTCTAAGCCATATTAAGAAAATAACATTCGCTTTAGCGCGCGTAAACAAGGGACCAAGTGACCAGGACCATCTGACCGTACTTTATTTACGGTCAGCTGGTCGGTGACCGGTCAGTGAACGGTCTCTAGTGAACAGTGCATACAGCAGAAAAATGGTGAACATGCTCAGCGACCACATGCCTGCTGAATGCGCCCATTGTCAGAAGTGACGAATTAACTGTAAATATATAAACAATCAGAATCTGAATATGCATATTTGATATCTTGATATTATATTTTATTACTGTCGTCGCACACTACAGTAAGTATTCCAACTATTTTTTTTAAATTAGCACATATGAAGTTTGTTTACTTATTGTGTCTAAAAAAAAAAAACTCATAATCAAACAGAGCGCAAAATGTTACGGGCTTTGGGCGCTTACCTATATTGCTTAATACGCCACTGGTTTCATACACTAGTGGTTCACTAATAATAACAAATATCATCTTAAAAGATGACATATTCATATGGATTATCATAGCAAATTTCATTGAAACCGAACAAAGCGTTCTGTCATTATAAGCTTTTTTTTTACTAAACGTTAAATCGTGTTATTTTGGGCCCAGGAATCTGTGTTTAAGCCAGGTCTACGTATTTTAGAGATAGCCTGTATATAAATATTATTATTTGTTTTGTAATAGATATTAATTTTATATATTTTTACTGTATTATTTGCATTTATAAAAACATATACGTACCCATATTTAAAATTAGAAAAAGTGCACCCATAGCCAAAATTAAAAGTTTACGCCTGTTTTTAACTCCTTCAAAAAAAATTGTTGCACGTGTAATTATGTGTTCGGAATCACTAATTTCTTTTCCCCCACTATAATCTAGGGACTAAGACGTTGCTTTTAAATAACACTAAACTTGTATATAACAAAATAATAAACTTTCTTAATCATAGCTGTTCACACACACAACTAGGTAAGTTTTTAGTTCATCTGTCACTTGCCTATACCGCATTGTGACGTCACAAAACATGGCGGTAAAACTAACTTGAATCGCGAATAGGTTACAAAATGTGAAAATAATAACAATAGGTACTTATTAAGTGTAGTATATAAAAATATACTCAGAATATGTAACATAATATTTGAACAGAATTTCTGACAGTTCAAACAATATACATTTGTTTGTAATTTTGTTTCAATTCTGTAGCTATCACTACAAATAATTGTGAATTTTTCTAGTTGCAAAAGGACTTTTTCTAAATTGAAATTGATTGAGATTTATTTAAGATCTACAATGAGTATCTGGTATTTAAGAAATCTTGTTATACTGTCTATAGAACAATAACTGAGTGATGAAATAAAATACAAAAGCAAGAATAATAACATTTTAGAATGTTGAAATTATAGATAAAGTTTTACTTAACAAACACAAAAATGTAATTTATTTCCTTACATATTATGTCATTTCATTTTAACTTTTCTAGTATTTTTTGGTGTATTGAGAGGAGCGGCAAACCCAGGGATCGCCCCGGGCGGCAAAAGTTCTAGCTACTCCACTGGCCTCTTGTAAGGAGGGTATGCTGTTGCATGCGTGTGTTATTTTCTCGTGTGATTTCTCAATACAGTCCTTGTGGTGGATGCGTGTACATTTTATGAATGAATGCCTCCTTACTGAGTATTTCTCACGTGCTTATTCTTTTCCAGAAGTAATCTCGACGTGGAGGAGGATTCCGCGTGACCGGGTTCGGCCAGGCGACGGTCATCTAGATTTATATTATTTTGTTCTTGTACTATTTTTGAATATACGGGTATGGGTGATAAATATGTGTTTTAATATTCTTAATTTCAGCGCTGTTTTAATTATTTTAATACAAAGCTTCGTATGAATTCTAGATACCGAAACAAGAAAAAAAATCCTAATAAACATATCGCTTGCTAGCAGAGATATTGAGTATTTCATAGATAAGGTGACCATTCGTACTGGTTTTACCAGGACAGTACTGGTTTTTTGGGTATTGGTCCTGGTTAATCGTAGAAAGTAACCAGGACAGTTTAGGAATACAAAATCAAAAATTATTAATTCATCAGAGGTTAAACGGTCGAGTAGTTAATCCTTGGAAAAGTCTTAAATCAATTTTGTTATTTAATTCTAGTTTCAGTTTTATTTTACACGTCGGTTCTCTTCGTTGCGGCTCGGATATACTCGGTATTTAGTGTGTTATTCAGCTTGATGGGTAGAGTAGAGCCAGAGCCAGCAATCAGTCTTAGAACAGACAGTTATGGCGTCAAAACGGCGAAAGTGCGTCTTCAATGACGAATTAAAAACAAAATATACGTTCCTTAAACCAAGTTCTAATAATGACAATAGTGAGGTAGAATGTGTAAAATGTAGAAGTGTATTTTCTATTGCAAACAGTGGAAAAACGGATATTGAAAACCACATAAAAACAGTCAAACATAAACGGGCCATGTCTGCAGCAATCGCAAGTACGAGTGTGACATCATATTATAAGAAAAAACAGTTTGAAGATGCTGAAAGAAAACTAGCTGCAGCTGAAGGTTTATGGGCGTACCACACAGTAATACATAATCACTCATTCCGATCAATGGATTGTACCTGCAAACTGATTAAAACATGTTTTGATGCCAAGTTTACATGTTCTAGAACAAAATGCGAGGCAATAGTTACAGATGTGCTGGTGCCTTATGCGAAACAATTATTGGAAGAGGATTTAGCTGCTGCAAATTTTATTTCTATTTATTCGGACGCATCAAACCACAAAGAAGTAAAGGTGATTCCGATAATCATAAGATACTTTTCGTACCATTCGGGAATACACGTCAAAATTTTGGAAGTAAGAGATTTTCCGGGCGAAACATCTGACATAATTACTGAATATATTTTAGAAGTATTAAAAAAACATCGTTTAGATACCAAGGTACTTGGATTCTGTGCAGATAATACTAATACTAATTTTGGAGGAATGCGAAGAAGTGGGAAAAATAACATTTTTACAAAGCTGAAATTAAATTTGGGTGGCAGAGAGCTGGTGGGAATTGGTTGTGCCGCTCATATTATGAACAATGCTATACAAACTGCAGCCGACTGTGTACCAATTGATGTGCAAACTTTCATCATCAAGATTTATTCGTACTTTTATATATATACAGTGCGCGTTAATGAATTGAAAGAATTTTGTGAATTTGTGGACATCGAATATAAGAAAGTCTTGGGATACAGTGCCACACGATGGTTGGCGTTACGGCCCGCGATTGAGCGCGTCCTACAAATATATCCTGCTTTGAAATCATACTTTATCTCAAACGAGAAGAGCCCTACAATTATCACAAATTATTTTGATAATCCAGAAACAGAGTCTTGGCTTTACTTTTTGCATAACGTGTCGTCATTATTCCACAATGCCATTTTGAAAATAGAAGGACAGGACATCTCTATTATAGAAACCAGCAATATTTATAATGACTTGAAAACAAAATTAGCTGACAGAAAAGCAAACGTTTTCTTACCGTTACAGGTGCGGCAAAATTTGAAGCAACTTGAGGAAGAAGGCATATTAAAACCTTCTGTTTTTAAAGAAAAAGTGGTGGAATTTTATGACACATGTATACAATATCTAGAGGAATGGGAAGGATATAATAAGCATACCGAAAAATTCAACTGGATTTTGTTAAACACTAAACCCATCCATGACAATTTTCAGGTTTGCAGTGATTACATTCTTCAGCATTTTTCTGAAATTAATTTAGTAGAAGATGAACTCTTTGATGAAACCTGCTTTTTACTACGCTACATTACAGATGAAAAGATTACTCACTGGAGACAAAATTCCGTACCAGTATCCAACAGATGGATTGAAATATTCAAAGCCTTCGGTGAAAATAATGCTTCCTACAAAAATATTGGCAAATTGGTAGAATATTGTCTCTGTTTACCAGGAACTAATGCACCTGCTGAACGTCTTTTTTCTTTGATGAACAATATGTGGTCAACTGATAAAACACAATTACATGTTGAAACTCTAAAATGCTTGCTAATAGCTAAATATAATTTTAACCAAACTTGTATGGAATTTTATAAAAACATTCAGGAAAATGAACTCTTATTAAAATCAATCCACTCTTCACAAAAATATAAGAAGCAAAATTAAAAATGTAGATTAAGTCATTTTGTACCTTTTTGTATTATTAAAACCATTTTCATTTACTGCTACGAGTAGACTTGTTTCTTTATTACTTGGAACCCGAAATCCTAAATATGTATAGCGACTATTATTCATGCTAACTGACAAGGGCGCACTCAAAGGGGGGGGGGTCGTATTTGAGGTGTAATTTGTAACTCGTCATGTTAATTTTAACATACTGTTTAAATTGTTCACTACTAATAGTAGACATTGAATAAAAAATTTAAATGACAGATAATACATTTGTTTCTACTGGCTACAAATTTTAACAGGCTGTAAAAATTAACATGGTACGATACAGAATACATACAATCCGTAAAATATATTTTCTTTTCTAAAATCTGGCAATTTATTTTTGTACATGAAAGATGAAAGGGGAAAAATATACATCTTCACATTCCTTGAAAAAATGTAATTTTTAATTATAAGACATTTGACCTTGAATGAAAAAAAAATTATTAAGCCAACCCCCCCCCATGTCCTGGTTTTAAGTTTGAAAAAAATGGTCACCTTATTCATAGAAAACAGAAAATAATTTTATTTATTTTGTTATTGGGTCATAAATACATAATTATAAAAAGAATCTTAGAGCAAATGTGCAAAATGAAAGCTATTGAATTCAAATTCAGTATTATTTAAAAATATAATGGCGAAGGATTAAAATATTACATTTTTATTAAATATAGATGGCTTTGCAATACTATCATTTGAATTAAAAATATTCTGATATTAAGTAACAGGTGGTGTAATAATTAAATATCGGATTAAAATGAATGGAATATTTAATTGTCTCTTTTGTGACAAATGAAGTAAACAAAAGGGGATACAAGGATATAAGCTAACTATTTTCTGCTATTTCAGTATTACGCTTCACTTAAGATAATTCCTCGGTATCTCTTTTATTTCAGGTTTCAAAAGATCAACGGGGCGACGCCATAGAGTTAAGAATATATAAGAGAGGAAGCACAAGACCGCAATCTTGAAGCCGTGCGGGGAATGGTCCGCCATCTTACTTTGGTCCAATTTTTACTCCCGCTACCCTTGGTAAGGGAGGTATAGGGATCGTGCTAAAAATCGAATATAGAAATTTTGGTAAATGACCACGTTTTAAGGTCCCTAGAATCCAATTTTAACATTTTCACGATGATGGCTGGTGTGTATGTGTGTGTGGATCCTCCATCTAACTCAAATACTATCATTCAGAAAATTTTGAAACCTTGTATTTCGAACTTTTTCTGTAATGAAAAGAGCCCATTAGATTTTGGTGAAAATCGGATAACCGAAAATAGCATTTTACTAGAAGCTCAAAATAGTTTTTCTTCGAAAAATACCTTTAAATGTTATTTTTTCGAGAGTAATGGTATTATAAAAATTAAATTTTCTATAGATTTGCATTAATACTTTTTCTATATATTTTATGGATAAATTTATAAAATTATCTATAATTTAAATCCCAGAGCCTGCGCTTGAAACAAACAAAACGCAGTTATTCAAATATATGTAACTGACAGATAAATGTCACGATACTAATCATTTCAAAATAATATTAGTAACGTTTTAAAAAGAAAAATGTAAATAGAGCAATAGAAAAGGAATTCAATACAGTTTCCAGCATAAGTAAATATGTAGGTATGTATTTAGATTAATAAAAATTAACGATTCACAAAAATGTTTAAGCTATTCCTCATTTTTGGATTAGTGAATTCTATTCTATCCCGGTATTTAACATTTAATCTACATTTTATTATAGCTCCGGTGGCTCAATGGTTAGAGCATGTCATGAGTCCCCTCGGGGCTCTGGGTTCGAATCCCACTAAGGCATGGATGTGTGTGAATGTGAACCCACTTTGTAATTGAGATTTAATCCTGTTGAGGGATTTAAAGAAAAGGTAGTTACTTGAATTAGATTAGACTATATTTTAAGAAATAAACTGTCAAAATTAGAATAAAATTCGCTAATCCAAAAATAAGGATTAACTTAACTATTTTGTGACTCGGGCTGTAAATGGCCGGAGGTATTGTGTTGGCCACACCAGATTTCGACGTGTACTATTTCGAATGTGTTCTTTAAACTTTTGTGTTTAAATACCTTTTTTGACCATATTTAGTAAATTTTAATAATAAATACGACAGTTTACTATATATAAAGGGTGTTAATACTAAGTTGTAACATCCGAAAACGGCAGGTAGAACTCATGGAAACAACGAACTTTTCTTTGTTCAATTTTTTGATTTGGAGCCCCAGTTCATAGTTATTGGCGTTCTTTTGTTTTTCGAAAAATCGTCAATACTCCCTTATTTTAAGGAATATTTAAAAAATACAAAAATTTTCTGCATTTGCTTTCGGTTCTCTAAAACATTTGTATTTACAATTATTTTCTATTTTATCAAATAACAAAATGGCGACCGATCAAAAATTTCAAAACAAGATATTTTGAAAACCACCCGATAGATTTTTGAAAATAAAACATTTATAAAATCCTTAAACTATATACTATAACATTTGTCTGAAACATTTCTTTTCGATTTGTCCAAAAAAAGTTTTTATTCAAATTGAATTACAAGATAAATTTTAACAAACTGCAACAATCTTTTAAAAAAAAGTACGCTTGCTGCCATTAAACAAGAAAAATAAGAAACAAACAAACAAGAAAAATAAAACAATGAACAATGAAACAACAACCCATTGAATGATGAAAATTATTTTACTTTCTTAAATAACGTTCTGCCAGAGCTTCTTGATGATTTACAGCTAAACATCAGACTTTGGTGGACAATTTGAAAATCAAATTTAGTCCCTCCCTTGTTGTTTCATTGTTCATTGTTTTATTTTTCTTGTTTGTTTGTTTCTCGTTTTACTTGTTTAATTTTCTTGTTTAATGGCAGCAAGCCTACTTTGTTTTAAATGATTGTTGCAGTTTGTTAAAATTTATCTTGTAATTCAATTTGAATAAAAACTTTTTTGAGGGATATTTTATTTCATTTATTTTCTAATTTAGTTGTTCATAATCAGTGTTTTTAGTTCACTCAACCAAAACTCTGTAATAAATTCCAATCTTATTTTTAAAGTACCTTTGTGGTCCTAGTAAGCGTGAAATGCTCGCTCAAATTAATTACCTGATTTTTTTTTTAATAAGTTATAAACAATTACATTCAGGAAAAAATACATATAATATATCTACTGTAATTTTATTTATTTTTTTATTATTTTTACATTAAAGCTATGAGTAAAATATAATATAGATAAACCGGTTTTTTGTTCACTACTTATTTTCCTATTGCTGGTAAAATGGATTCAGAAGTAATAGCCCCGCTCTTAGTGTATGGGGGATTAGCTGTGGTATCGAGATAATAATTCCCTGAAGCAGATCTATCCGCGTAGAATCCCATTTGCGATACACCATTGCTCTCACAAAGACCACTTTCGTATGAGACATAATCCGAACACTGTCTTGCATCAAACCCTTTACCAGATGTTGTAAAGGAGGCTGCGACTATGTCATGTGAGTAACTGTGGTCACATATATCTGGAGCTGAAAAGAACACAACATTGAAATGCCTCAATTTGAGGTATTTGCCCGTATACTTACCCAGAAAGGAACTTTCAATTAATGATATAATTCGTATTGCAATATGCGCAGTTGTGAAATTTTTCTTACTTATATGTGCGCGATTATAGCTATTTACATTAGGCCCGTAGCCGCCCGTAGCGAAACATTTATAGACATGCTAGTACATAATGGGTCGAGTTCGTTAACGCAAGACACGTGAACTAGGGAAGCCATAAGTGCGGATACCGACCGTGTGCCGTTAAAATTTCTTTGTTTACTGAATAGAGAACGGGCACTCAGCTGTTTCCGGTAACCTTCGAAACAGCTGATCTTGCTGCCCTGGCCTGTAACTAACTTCATTGGCAACCAACTTTCATGGCGCTAATTCAAAATCTGAAGTCAGCTTGCCTTACATTTTGGTGAGAATAACAAATTTTTCTAGTGTTTCATTGTGCGAGCTTAATAAGTGGTTTTTACAATGTCTATGTATTTCAAGAAGCTATCACCTGATATGCAACTTCGCTATTTAGCTAAAATCCAGTTAATTAGTAATATTGACCCGTATGATTGCGATGAAAGTGAGTTTTCATACGATATATCGGATTTTCCGAATATTTTGCCAATGGATATAATCAATTATCTTATTACCAACAAAGTGTTTACACCCAAGAGTAATTAAACGCTTTTCGGAATTATAAGCATAAAGTTTTATCAGAGCAGTTGACGATATAGAAATTTGAAAGAAATGTATTAATTAAAGGATAAGGGAGTAATTTAATATTGAAATGAAGTGAAATATTTGTAACTTCTATACTCCAAATACAATATTTTAGCTCATAAAATGAAATAAACCTTCTTAGTTTTTCTAGAGCTGTTGCGAGGTCATTGACCTCTAACAATTAAAATTTGTCTAGAATTATAAATATTAGTCTACAAATTACTTTTTCATGAATTTTTTCTTCTAAATAGGTATTA
Organism: Harpalus rubripes; assembly: GCA_963082715.1. NCBI lineage: Eukaryota > Metazoa > Arthropoda > Insecta > Coleoptera > Carabidae > Harpalus > Harpalus rubripes. The sequence continues at coordinate 95,325 of CAUJCB010000273.1, read as the reverse complement.
TATTTTCAAAATATGCTTTAATAAAGGTATTTATTTTAAAGTTTAAATTTTCGTTTATTAATGTAACAACTTCACACCGCACGGGGCAGCAAGATCAGCTGTTTTGAAGGTTCACGGAAACAGCTGAGTGCCCGTTCTCTATAAGAACAATTTTAAAACCAAATAATTAGGGAAAATTCTTTTGTCACATTGACAAGCTCTCAAAAAGTTAATAGTTTTAAATAAATCGTTGTAAATGTAACAAAACGTAACAATGTAAAACAATTAAATTAATGTCAAAAAAGTATACATTTGTTTGTTACTTAATTTAACTTATTTTGTAAACAAAAAAAAAAATATTTCGCGAAACATGCTTGCAGATGTTCGAACACATCACGTTCAACGCTTGAATTTTTGTATTACAGAACATGGTCGTAATTTTGAACATTTGTTTTAAGTTGTTTTTGTTACTAAATTTGTTGTTTTAGTTTGCTAAGTTGTATAGCACTGTTACGTTTTGTTTATTTTCACATAGCCACCTATAATATTTGTTTAAAAATTATTTCTAATATTTCTAAATTATCTCATTTTTTCTATTTTATTAAAATAATTATAGGTTGCCATTTGAAAAATAAAAGTTGATCGTCGTATCTTGTAAACCTGACTTTATAAAAAATATCTACATCTGCCATTAAATAGTATATGTAAAATAATAAAACTTTTATATAAGCCATTTTTTTCTATTACTTATAATAAAAAAGTTAAAGGGGGGGGGGCATCTTCCCAGACTCATCCTGTATATGTGTATCGAATCGACATACGGGTGGCGTTCGAAATACGTTATATGTGAATTTAACATGGGAAATTTGAATATTTGAAATATTTACTTTCCATTAAAACTGAACTTTGTACACATGTCCAGGGATACTTATTGCATCATATTAATAATTAATTGTTCAAAATTAATAAGGAATAATTAAAAAAGTAAATAAAGTTTATAGCAAATTTATTGTAAGAATAATTATTATTCTTCCTAAAAGAAATTTTATGTAATAAGTTCCGTGGCATGGTAGTAATGCTCGTGTTTGTTATATAAAGGATATTGGGTTCGAATCCACCAAATCTTTTTATTTTTATTTTTTATATTTTCTTGTATTTAAATAAATATCAAATTTAATATAACCAATTTTATCTGATTATGTTAAATAAATATGAAGAAAAAATAAAAAAACGAAAGTTTTTTTAGTAACAGTAGGCAAGATTACAATCAAATATATTGTAATTCCCATCTTTTTCAATATTTACTGAACACGCTGGTACTGTACAACTTATTAAAAGGAATTTTCACAGGTACTCTTAGATACTTGTTCTTTAAGAATTTTTTTTTTAATTATGCGAGAATACCCTATTCCCCGGGGAAAGTTTCCCGACATAATTCACCGCGGGAAGACAAATAGAACCTTATTTTACCCTATTTTAATGCAATACAAACAGTACCTATATATATAGAATATATAGAATATAGAAACGCGCAAGGTACTACAAAAAACGAAAAAATTCTAGAATTGATGTTGTTAATGGACCTCGTCATTTGTTCGGCGATCATCAGTATTGTCCAGAAAGAGGATATTTTTGCACAAGGACAAATAGCGAGCCAAATTTGATACCGAACATTCCAGTCAATATCTTTGCAAAAAATTTGCAGGCTGCTCAAAATGTTGCAAATAAAGCTGACAGTTTGATAGAAAATGTAACAAATAATCTGGCAGAATTATATAATTCGATTGTTGCAAAATTTGTAGGCGGGAAAAGAATTAATTTCTCATTGAAAAATTCGTATGAAACTCGTTGTGATATGGCTGTTGTGTCCATGAATTCGAAAGAAGAGTTTCATGAAAAAATTCAATTAGGTATGGGACGTAAAGTTGGCAAATATACACTGAAGTATACACAAAAAATGAGAAAAAAATTAAGAGCAAGGCGAAACAGGGAATACCTCAAAAAAAGATTACATGTTGTTAATCACTCAGATATGAATTACGGACCAAATGCCGAAAATCCAGAGCCTGATATGAGTAGCGAAGATTATGAACAAGTGAAAAAAAATTATTTAAATATTATTAAAAATGCCGACCGAAATTATATTTTCCAACACACTATTGGTCAGTTTACTGAACAGCTTTGGAAGGAAGAAAGGCGAAAACGTGTTACTGCCTCGCACTTCGGACAGATTTGCAAAAAGCGGAAAGGAACGTCCACAGCGAATGTAGTTAAAAATATATTATATAATTCGTTTACCGGTTCTAAAGCAACAGAATATGGCATTAGTAATGAAAGTAAGGCTATTGAAACCCTGGAAGATATGCTTAAAAAAAAAATTAATAAAAGTGGATTTTTCATACATGAATCCATACCGTTTTTGGGAGCGTCGCCAGATGGACTGATCGGCTGTGAAGAAATTTGTGAAATAAAATGTCCGTACAGTGCACGAGACATGAGAGTTGTTGAAGCAGTAGAGAAAAAAAATATAAAATTTTTAGAATTCCGAAATGGTATGTTGTGTTTAAAAAAATCTGATGTGGCCAGCACATTACCTTCCGTCAGTTCTATGTATTTTGTACAAATTTCATACAGAAAGTTCCTTGCTAAATTAAATATTCTATTTCTTGTACATTACCTTCCGGCAGTTGCATGTATTTTATGCAAATTTCATACAGAAAATTATTGTTTTGTGACGTTTTCTATATACAGTGTAATGTATCTGCAGAAATAAAAGATTTATTATTATTATTATTATTATTATTATTATTATTTCTTGTACATTACCTTAAAGCAGTTGTATGTATTTTATACAAATTCCATACAGAAAGCAAAAGATCCTATATTTCCCGTAAAATTATAAGACAAACACACTATCTCAATTTCACTTGACACTGACATCTTTCAATCAGAATTTTCTTAATATAGTAGCTGTTTCCATAGCTATGGCTACTTTATAAAATTTAATTTCTTTATAATTTTTTAACTCTATATCCATTTAATATTAAGTATAAAATGCAGTCAAATCGTATAGAGAATAAAATATTCTTTAATATTTATAATACCATCAAATGTGAAAAAATTATATTTAACATAGTTTTTTAAAGAAAAACGGTTAAAATTTTCAAATAATGGTACTTCCTGTTGACCAATGGTAACCAAAATCTAATCAGCTCTTCATATGGATGTAACGAAGAAGTATACGAAAAAATTATAATTTTTGTAACTGTAGTATGAGAGTTATCGCAGACGAAAATTTTGTTACACACGCACACACATCCACACACACACACATCCACACACACACATACAGACATCATCGTAAAAATAGTAAATTCGTATTCTAGGGACCCTAAAACGTGCTTATTGATTAAAAACTCATCATCGAATTTTTTGACCAAAGACAATACCTTCCTTACCTAAAGGTGACGGAAGGTAAAAAACGATAATTTTATGTACCAGATACAGGGTCAATTAAATATTTCTAATAGAAATTTGTTACTTTGTAGTATACACAAATATTGACATATATATTGAAAAAATAGAAAAGAATTCTGTATTTTGGGAAGAAGTAATGGTTCCAAAACTAATTCATTTTTATCAAAATTCTCTGTTACCCGAATTAGTTGATTCTAGATATAGTCGTTGATTACCTATTAGAGATAACTTCTAATTTCATTTTTTAATTTGAAAAAATGATAAATTATTTGTATGACTATATAGATAATATACATAGATTTTGATAATCTCATAACATGAAAAAATGTTTTAATTGTAAGTTTATATTGAATTTTGTCATTTTATATCATAAAACAGTTTTCAACAATATTTTTTCTTTCACACAATAAAGAAAATTTTTCTGTAAAATGTCTTCAAGTCATATGTTGTCAGATTCCTAAGATCCCTGTCCTTCTTATAAAATATAAAATAAATGTTCAAGTAGCAAAGCAGTCAATGTAGACCCCGCAATAAAAATCTACCTGCTCACTAACCATCGTCGTTGAGGGCACAAGATGTTAATTTGGTTGCATAGTTTTGTATTTTTGGGTTTAAAAACATGAAAATATGATGTAAAAATCGAAAACAAATATACTGTTTTCTCTTGAACGGGACATTTTTAAATAAATTTAATCGGTAAAAAGTTTTGTTTTTTCATAACGTTTCATTTTATGTATAATTTGTATATTGTAAGGCTCTGCAATCTGTGAAAAGATGACTAATGTCTAAACATAAAAATGGCTATATCTTGCTTATTATAAACTTTATCAAAAAACTGATCGACAAATGTTAATATTTTTATATCATCATCATTTGTATAAAATTTTAATAAATTTGGCCCTATAGAACAGCAGATAAATGTATAGCATTTTTGAGCAATTTCGCATGTACTCCGGAGCGGCCTTAACATCATTCAGACATTTTCTTATATTTATTGTGTGCGGTGAATACCCAACCTAACTTTTCAGGGACGGCAAGAACTTCATTAAACGTGATTTTAACTGGGATGAAGGAGAGGCTGGAGTTTTAGGTTGGACAAAAATTAGTTCTGTTAAACTTTCCGCGATGAATTGTGGTGCGGTGAATTTTCCCCACGGTGAATGCTCCACGGTAATTGACCGGATCCCGCGGATAAGAATACAGGCTACTGTCTTTGGTCAAAAACGAGGTTAAAAATTTAAAAATTAAATGTCGTGGAATAAGCATGTTTTAGGGTATCAGATATAACCATAGTTCTCAAAGATCATACAACAAAACTTTTTGAATGTCAACTAGACATTCAAAATAGGAAACAAAAAGTTAACATTTTGAAGCGTAATTAGGAAATAGTTATTTGTTCTAATAAGTGTGGAAAATTAGTGATACTGAAACGTTTTCAACTACGCCCAATTTGGAATTTGCATGGATTTTCAGAATCAAATTTTCGGCATATGTTGCAAACAATATTTTTTTATGAAATCATCCACAAAAGTAAAAAAATTATGAAACATGTTCTAAATTTTTGACATATCATCTGCTACTTGGGCAGCTATGCCTGGTATTTAGCAATCATGGTAATTTGTTTTCCTAGCAACCAACCAAAAATCTTAATACTTATTGTTTATTGATGATTTGAGAGCTAGCAATGGGCTACTTGCGTGCCATTTTTTAAATATTTTTGAAGAGACGATAAAAACTTGCTACCCATATTTTTTCTTTTGGCAAAATTTTCATTAATTGGCCATAAAAATGAATGACAGATCATCTGTTTGACGTTTGAATAATAGTTTGGAGGTTAACATTTTCGTTTGTCATTTTAATCCTGTACGAGTATAAGCTAAGTTACAATCCTTCAAAATCCTGGTTTACAAATCGAAATACGTAATAACAGAAACCACGCAAATTGTAAATAATAAAGAAGAGAGACAGTGACAGAAAAATGAATTAATGTCAAAATCAAATTAAAACTCGCACTCGCTCGCCATATAGAGGTTACATTCTTAAATATGCACCCCTTTCTCCAGTTCTAAATAATGACGTCAAATCTTCTTTCTTAATTTATTAAAAAACATAATTTTTAAAATAAAATTTATATTTTTACCTCCCGCTAACCTTGGTAAGGGAGGTATAGGGATCGTGCTAAAAATCGCATATCGAGATTTTGGTAAATGACCACGTTTTAAGGTCCCTAGAATCCAATTTTAACATTTTCACAATGATGTCTGTGTGTATGTGTGTGTGGATCCTCCACTCTAACTCAAATACTATCATTCAGAAAATTTCAAAACCTTGTATTTCGAACTTTTTCTGTAATGGAAAGAGCCCATTAGATTTTGGTGAAAATCTGATAACCGAAAATGGCACTTTACTAGAAGCTCAAAATAGTTTTTCTTCGAAAAATACCTTTAAATATTATTTTTTCGAGATTAATGTTATAATAAAAATTAAAGATTATTAAATTTTTTATAGATTTGCATTAATACTTTTTCTATTATTTTATGGATAAATTTATAAAATTATCTATAATTTAAATCCCAAAGCCTACGCTTTAATCAAACAAAACGCAGTTATTCAAATGTATGTAACTGACAAATAAATGTCACCATCAAAGAACTAATCATTTCAAAATAATATTAGTAACGTTTTAAAAAGAAAAAAGTAAATAAAAAAGGATTTCAATACATTTTCCAGCATAAGTAAATATGTAGGTATGTATTTAGATTAATAAAAATTAAAGATTCACAAAAATATTTAAGCTAATTCTCATTTTTGGATTACTGAATTCTATTCTATCCCGGTATTTAAAATTTATCTTCATTTTATTAAATCTTTGGTGTCCAATGGTTAGGTTAGGGTTCGAGCAACGCCTCATGTCAGGGCTCTTGGTTCGAATCCCACTAAGGCATGGATGATGTGTGTGAATGTGAACTCACTCTGTAATTGGGATTTAATCCTGTTGAGGGGTTTAAAAAAGGTAGATACTTGGATTAGATTAGACTATATTTTAAGAAATAAACTGTCAAAATTAGAGTAAAATTCGTTAATCCAATTTTTGTGACTCGGGCTGCAATGGCGGGAGGTATTGTGTTGGCCACACCAAATTTTTACATACGTTTTCAACTTTACTTTAGGTATTTAGTGATAGATATCAGATTTTCAGTACCATGCAAGTAGCCTATTAACACAACGTTTTCTTTTTCTGACACGTTAATATTGGTGGTTCTCTATATTTTTCTAAAGACAGATATTATGAAGTTGGTTATAAGTCAATTTCTGGTTTGTATGTATTCGGAAGATAACAAGAGGTCAACGGTAACTACCGATCACTACTAATTAGCAGTAGTTTAAAATACCGATTCTTATAACCGGTTGCATCAATATTTCATTGGGAATTAAACAAAAATTAAATTTAAATCAACCTTTATTTAAATACGCATAAAATATATCATATAAGTGCTGATTTTATATTAATTTTTGTTTAATTTCCAATTAAAATATTGGTGCAACCAGTCGTTGGTGTACTTACTTATATTGCCTGAAGAGAGGCATCCTGGTTGGTTTCTTCCTCCATTAGGGTAAAAGTTCACCTCTGCTATAGGTCCTATATATCCGAACACTCCGGTGTTAGTTATAACAGCTTGCGTAAAGGTTCCATCATCTGCGCTAAATCTGCAATCAGGATTGATTCCTACAAACATTGGCCCAGCGGGGTCCATTCCAATGATATGGTTCACGTATTCTCCAATTTCCGTGGCAATAGCTTGCCCCGCACAACCCACCAAGTGAGCTCCCAAGGAATGGCCCGTTAGGGTCATCTTAGAAAAGGGAATACCCCATTTTCTGTATATTTCTATGAGTATCTTCGCCAAAAATTCTCCACATTTACATGTACTGTAAGCCGTGCGAGGATAGATTAGATTTATGTCGGTTTGAACGTTCGTGTAGTTATAAGACGAGGTTACGTTAGACCAGTCAACGAGTATGACATTTACGTTAGAGTTATCGTACGCTTTGAAATACTGTTCCTTGGCATCTATCATCCAAGAGTTCCAAGCATTGCCTAGGAAACCATGGGCAATGACGGCGACATATTCCTTGTGAGGTATGCCATCAAGTTGATCATAGATTAGCTGGGTAGGTGTAGTTTTGCCAGGTTCACTGTACATATAGTATTGCACAAAGTTTGAATCGCTGTCGTCAAATAGGTATGGACAGTATGCACCCGAACCTGAAACAATTTCAATATTTTTTTTTGTATATAAATAATTATTTAAGCTTCACGGAATGTACACATTGTAACACGAGGGGGGTGCGGAAGAGATAATGATGCTAGTACTGCTTACTTGTTTTCCCCAAAGATGACACAGTTTATTCTGACTGACTGGTGGAAAGAAAGAACACACATACCTACACTTTAACACTTTATGAACACTTAGAATTTATGGCCAATACTTGAGATTTATAACTACTAGCTAAAGTTTTATTTACATGATTATTATAATTACACTACAACTTACACTAACTTAATTAACTTATTCTTCGCTAATTAAAACCAGCGTAACTAAATCCTAAAGATGCCGTTGCATCCTTAGGCCAAAATACTCGCGTTACGTAGAACGCGAGCCAAAACTTAAACTCGTGTATTATCTGAGTACAGACGTTTTCTCAACGTGACAAACTAATACCGACTCTAAAACAAAGCGCTATCTTCAGAACAGGATTATCTTAGGGGTACAGGGTATATAGGCTAGGGCATTCAAAGTCCCGCACGTATGTAGGTATAATAATTTCTAGACAACATATAAGTGTCGTGACTATAGATACAGAGACAACGTTGGATACCCATTACCACTGATATAGTATGACATGGGTGAACCCAGACGCGACTATCACAATATGATAAGAATTTCTAAACTGAATTTTGACATTTATAACTTACATAGATAAACAGAGTTAAAATATGATTATTGAAACTATAATTTAGAAAAGTTTATAAAATAATATTTTATGTACCAACGGCGTTATGATGATGATAATGCCAGGAAGGCGACGAGGATCTAGCCCGAAGGCCTCCGGCCCGAGGGATAGATGTCGTCCGATGGCGAGAGGTTATGTGCTGGCCACATCAGATTTTTTTTATACAATTTTTCTTAACTTTATGTTAATATTTCATTTTAATGTATTATTTATGTAACTGTTTTCTTACAATAAAATAAATTATTAATTTCTGAGTTCTATCCGATTTTAATTCTTTAAGAATTTGTTTAATTTGCTTCATTGTAAAGAACTCTATAATATTAAAACCTTGAAAATTTTCAAAAAATCGCCTGTTGCATTTTTTTTTCTCACAAATTTTGGATCCGTCGACGTCGATATACAGTACAGTAAATATTTTTTGAAACAAGTGTAATAATTACAATCATTGAAAACGAATTTATATTTGAAACTTACCAAGTTTGATTTGTAAGAGAAAATAATATAATGCACTGAATAGTAGATACATTTTAAAATATTCGGTTGATATATTATTTGAAATGAAGTGCTGTTACTACTTCTTGGATCTGTATTTATACTAAAAATATCAATTATTACATTACAAAAAATAATGGTTCTTTACTATAAATGATAGAACCTTGAATTACATTTATTTTATTCATTACAAATTTTATTGTAACATTGATATTCAACACAAATTTTTAAAATTTATGCATTATTTAACAAATATTTATTGTAAAGAACTATTACTTTTTTATATACCTACTTTTTGCTGAAATAAACATTTTGTTGCTACCGTTTAACATTTTCCGACTAGTTAAATTTGATCGCAAACAATAATATGAAGATCATATTATGCCTAATTTTATTATTTTGTCGATTATTAATAATATCAGACAATTGGTAGTACTTATATGAAATCTGAAAAAAATCCTCAACGGTTCTTATTTAGTAGTTCATTAGTATTGTAAAAAATATTAATGTTTTTAAAATATGATTCGAGGACGTGTTATCTAAGTGACTGATTTTATATTTTGAAGGCCCAAATATTATTCTAGATCAAAGTAAGTTTTAATAAATTCAGTAGTTCCATTGCAAAAGCAGATGTGCTATTTTTCGGCATTTTTTGTATTTACGACTGTGCTGTTATAGTTAGGACGATTTTACTTGGCAAGGTATTGGTATGTAGGTCGGTTCACCATTCCTACGATGCGTCTTGTTAAATACATATATACTTTTTCTTAGATACCGCACTGCGTTAAAAGTGGAATAGTGATTTTACAACTATTGGGGGGTTAACACAGTAGAAACACCTTTCAAAGCGGATTCTTTATTACACTTATATTCAAACAGTTCTGTTTGTACATAGATGTGCATAAATTTTCTTACTGACAATAAGAAAACTACAAATAATTCAATTTTTTAAATATTTATTTCACATTTTACATATAACATGTTAGTAAAGTAAACGTATTGACAAATATTTATATTTGTAGCTTAGTAGTAAACTTGTATTGTAATTTACATTATAATGTAAGCTAAAATCTGCTTATAATTATACTCTGTCTAACGACTATGATTTAAACACAAATAACAAGAAAAACCCTTGTATAAATTATGCAATACGATTATTATACGAATAATATCAATACCTGTCTTCCAGCTAGCAGGTATTAAAATAGAAGAAGCTTAAAAGCAAAAATTAATGAGAAAATAACTGTAGATAGATTAAGATCAAATGGTTCTTTTCCAACCCCTAGTCTATGAATTTTTACTATAAATACCTGTTTGCTAATAATTAACATACAGTTTAAAGTTAGAATCTGTTTTGAGTGTTTGAAATTTTAAATAATATAATGGCTAAATTGAACAAAGTTAAAAGTGGTTATGGAAGGGAAATTATTTCCAAAGTTATTGAGGCTTGTGATTCAGAAGCCAATAATAAAAAATTTAAGTTTCCAATAAATTCATCAAATGCACGTGCAGCCTTTTATACGGGGGTTTCAGAAAGGACAATATCTAGAATAAGGAAAGAGAACAAAATCAGAAATTTAGAGAATCCTTCTGCATCATTATCTACTCCCGGAGCAAAGAGACAAAGATTGAGTATTGCAACACGAGGGGGTCTCCTAAGCTGATGATACTACTATTTACTGTTTACTGCTTCTTCTGCTACTAATTACTCCCAACGATGATACACTTTTCACTTACTGGTGAACGCCTCTGATGGTTGGCGTCCAAACTTGGTGCCGAAGGAAGAACACGCACTGTTTAAAACTAATATGTTTTAAATGAGAGAAATTAGAAATTATTAACCCCTTGAGGTAGCAACCTGCTGCACTTGAGAATAGAACGGTTAACCCGCCCTGACTCTATTTAAATAAGTCAATAAATAAATGGAAATAACTGTTTCTGTTACTTGGAAAAATTAGTTATATGTTTTTACGTGTTCAAGTTTAATTTTAGTATTGTTTGAAATAGCTGTAGTATCTTAAACTATTTATTAATATTAATATTATTGCATCTGGCTTCACGCGAGTGCGCGCGCACCCACACGCCCAGCGTACAGCTGCTTCAGCGTTGATCGACTGCGCTGAACTCAGACTGTGTCTGGCTTGCAAACGGTAAACACGTATCGCGTCGTCGTCCGCGAGAGTGGTTTTTCCACCATTTTGCATAAAACTTTCTGATTTTCATATGGTCAGTAAAGTAATTGGTTGTTTAATTATCGTACGCGTAGCTTGATTAGCCTAACACGACTAATTCAAGGAGTATCGTTCGGTTTTCATTTAATTTGGTACTTTATAATCCGTGAATACTTTCCGGCGCCAATTTATGCAGCTAATAGACACATCTCAGGAGTCAATTGTAAAATCGAACTGTACAATTTGATTTCTCACGGGAATTCGTGTTGTTAGGGATTTGATTCATATTTCCTTGGGTGAATTTATTATTATTTCTTTGTAAACCTGTTTACACACGTTCTCGTTCGAGTGACGTCATTCACAGCGCATCTGCTGTTATTGTCGACTAGGTACATTCAATGCAACAAGTTTTGCATTCTAGTTGGTTGTTATTAAGTTCATTTAGAGTTCTTAATATTGTTTAACTACATTTGTTTGTTCATACACTTATGAAATGATTTAGTTAATTTATACAAATATCGTATTTGTTTTATCTTTGGTTTATTATTGTTTATGTCACTTATATTCAATACGCTATCACATATATCTCAGAATTGGTTTTCAGTTGTTTGTTATTTTGTTGCAATTATATTTAGCACGTTTGTTAGTTCGTAAAACTATCTGGTCCTTCGTTGGTTGTTAATTAGTACGTGTCACAAATTAATATTATCCCGTATATTGGCCAAGTCCAGTGATGTGAACCAGCTATCGAAGGTTGTAATTATTTTGGTTTACATATAGTTTTGTTTTATTCATTGAATTTAACATCAAACACATTGTTGATGCTTCTAGACCGGATTCGCTGATTTGGTCCTTCGAGCCATTAGGTCCTTATTACTTAGTCCTTCGCACCGGAGGGACGCAACTTTTGATCGCTTCGAGCCGGATTTGGCGGTATTCGGAGATAATTATTATTCTAGTTACATTTGCTTCTTCGAGCCGGATTTGGCGGTATTCGGAGATAATTATTGTTTCTAGTTACTTTGGTATTAGTAATTGCATTTATTAGCACACTCTAAAATGGCTAAACTACTGCACAAACAATTAGAGGTTGTGACAGAAGATATTCGTCGTCTATCAGTCTATTCTTCAGAGACTGATGAAAAAAGTAAAGTGAAATTTGAGGTAACTTTTCCGTCTCTCGCAGCTTGGGAACAAGAATTCAATCGTACTTATTGTGAATATTCTTCAAAGTTAAAACAAACCAAAAATCCCGACGAGGATATATTGGCAGAAATTTCCCGAGTTAAGAATTTGTTTAATGAAATAAAGGAACTCATTTGCGACATACGTGTCAATTACAAACTTATGTTCAGTGGAGACACCGGATCACAGTCAGGGTCCGACAGAGCTAAATCAGAATCACATTCGATTCAATCAGCACAATCTTTGCGATATATGCAACCCAGCTTGCCTAAATTGAATCTCCCAACATTCGATGGGGAGAAGACAACTTTTATGAATTTTTACGATTTATTCACACAGTTGGTGATAAATCGGGACAGTTTGTCAGATATTGAACGACTTCAATATCTCAAGTTATCTTTAAAAGGGGAAGCCGCTAGGCTTATTACAAACATCCCCGTCAAAGCTGATAGTTTTGATATTGCATGGAACGCCATCACAGATGAATATTATCGTCCTAGGTTGTTGAGGTCGGTACATCTGAATGCACTCCAAGATGTGCAAAAGGTCAAGCAGGCAGACGCTCCTGCACTAAAATCATTGTTGAACACAGCACGCGAAAACATCGCTGCTCTGAAAAATTTAGAGGTTGATGTTGACTCATGTGGGGTCATTTTGGAAAACATGATTTGTCGTAAGCTAGATTCGGCTACTAGACGACAGTGGGAACTAACATTGGATTCTGACTCCAAGCCCACTCATGTAGAGTTAATTGCGTTCTTGACTAAGCAAGTTTCAAGCTTAGAGGTTGAGCCAGACAAACCAGTCAAAACTCACGAGCCAATCAAACAATTCAAAGGGCACAAGCCAGCATCCCGAGCGATGACATTGGCAACTATTACGAATTATCCGTATTGCAGAAAGTCTCACTACATCAGTCAGTGTGAAGGGTTTATAGCTCTTAAACCTAAAGGAAGACATGATGCTGCAATCAAACACAAGTTGTGCATCAACTGTCTTAGAATGGGTCACATACGCCCGAACTGTCCTAGTACAGCCACATGCAGAACGTGTAACAAACCTCACCATACGCTGCTGCATTTTGGTGAAAGGTCGAACAAGTCGTTATCACCCAAGCGTGATAAAAAATATGTGCAAAACAATCGTCCGTCATCACCCAAGAGTGATACAAACTCTCAAGCCAGTAGTAGTAATTCTGAAACTACTACGTCAATGTCTGCTAGGACTTATTCACTAAGTCAACACAGAAAACATACTTCGGTATTACTACCCACTGCAAAACTGCATATATTTGACAGTGCAGGAAAGGTACATGTTGTACGTGCCTTATTGGATACAGGATCGCAGAAATCCTACATCACAAGTCGTTGTGTCCACAATTTGAATTTGTCTATTGAAGCGTGTCAAACAAAGATTATGTCAATCAGTGACACCCACGTCAAGGACACTAGTGGTATTATACATACCAAAATCAAACCATGTCGTAGAGAAACTCCAGTTCTCGATTTGAGTTGCATTGTAATCGACAACATTACAGGCAGAATCCCAGATTATCCAATATCTCGGGATACCTTTAAACAATTTGGGAATATCCAACTTTCGGATCCCGAATGCTATAAATCTCAACGAATAGACATGCTGTTAGGAGCTGACATTTGGGGTCAGGTCATTCGTAACAGAGTTAAGAAAGGAGTCGATGGCACACTTACCGCCATCAAAACAATCTTTGGTTGGGTGATTATGGGAGAATATACCAGCAAGCAAACAAGCAATGCTGTGGTGTCGTATCATACATACACACAAGAAGATACACACGAACTGTTGTCTAAATTTTGGGAATTGGAAAACGTTCCAACTCCATCGTTTGTCACTAAACCGGAGGATAAAATGGTGGAGGATCATTTTGTCAATACTACCCAAAGAGACTCCGAGGGAAATTACACGGTTTCTTTACCTTTTAAACAGTACCCACCAGTACTAGGCAATTCATACAAGAAAGCTTTGTCCATTTGTCACGCACAGCTGACTCGCTTGAGTAAAGACCCAGAGTTACTCAAGGCTTATGATGCAATATTCGAAGAATATTTGCAAAAGGGTTACGTCACGAGACTTGATGTGCAACCCAATTTGAATGATCGGGATTCGTACTATATTCCACACCATGCAGTGGTTAAACCTGATAGTGTGACGACACCGGTACGCATTGTGTTCAATGCTTCAAAGCCATCGTCTAATGGAAAGTCGATTGATGACTACTTGTATCCTGGTCCGGTACTACAGAAGAGTATCTTCACTCTTCATTTGCGAAATAGATTTTATCCCATTTTAATTACGGGGGATTTAAAACAGATGTTCCTACAAATTAGAGTTGTACGCGAGCATCAACGATTTCTAAGGTTCATTTGGAAACCAGCGGATGCCACACATCCTATTGTGTACCAATTCAACACTATCTGCTTTGGTTTGAATTGTTCGCCGTTCTTGGCGTTGCGTACAGTTGAGCAGTTGGCTCAAGACGAAGGGAATCAATATCCCTTAGCAAAGTCCTGCAAAATGATGTCTATATAGACGATGTTGTGACTGGAGCTGAAGATATTCAGTCAGCACTGACACTGCGCCGTGAACTCACGAATATATTCGAAAAGGGAGGATTCACCCTCCGAAAATGGGCCAGTAATTCTCAAACAATACTGGATGAACTACCAGACAATGCACGCGCAGTGAAAGATGTCCACTTCAATGACGACGAGTCAGTGAAATTGTTAGGTGTCAAATGGGTTTGCAAGTCCGACTGCTACGAGTATACGGTCTCAAAACCCGACGATTTGTGCACCAAAAGAAACATTTTGTCCTGCATTGCAAGGATCTATGATCCATTAGGCATTATGTCCCCATTGGTGATGTTTCTTAAACTCATCATGCAAGAGCTTTGGAAATCAAAGGTAGAATGGGATGAAGAACCTCCCGCTCATATTGTCTCGGAGTGGAACTTGTTTCTGAAAGAGATCAATTGTATATCCAACTATTCGATACCAAGGTTAGCCTGTTTGGGTTCTAAATTCGATCTTATCGGATTTGCGGATGCCTCCGAGCGAGGCTACTGTGCCGTTGTCTATGTTAGAAGTTAGAAGTGGTTCAATTGCTCTGTGCAAAGACGCGTGTAGCGCCTTTGAAAAAAATTACTATACCTCGTTTGGAATTATGTGCGGCGCATCTTCTCGCCAAACTTCTCGAGAATATTCTCGAAAATATTCCAAAACAACCGGAGGCTGTACATTGCTTTTCGGATTCTATGATAGTTCTTGCCTGGTTGCGCAAGGAACCACACACTCTGAAAACATTTGTGGGTAATCGAGTCGCTCAAATACAGACAAATTTTCCGAGTGAACACTGGCGTCATGTAGCGTCGGAACACAATGCAGCCGACGTAGGTTCTAGAGGTCTCAGTCCTCTAAGTTTCAAGACATGTACTCTCTGGATAAATGGACCAGAGTGGTTACAACAACCTTACTCGTGTTGGCCACAAAGTGAAGTGGTTCAACTGGACGAAGATCAAACCAACTGTGCTCAGACAGAGATTGCCAACAGCCTAAGTTTGTCTTTAGGGAGACCCTAAGGTGACCGGTATGTTTAAAACTAATATGTTTTAAATGAGAGAAATTAGAAATTATTAACCCCTTGAGGTAGCAACCCGCTGCACTTGAGAATAGAACGATTAACCCGCCCTGACTCTATTTAAATAAGTCAATAAATAAATGGAAAAAACTGTTTCTGTTACTTGGAAAAATTAGTTATATGTTTTTACGTGTTCAAGTTTAATTTTAGTATTGTTTGAAATAGCTGTAGTATCTTAAACTATTTATTAATATTAATATTATTGCATCTGGCTTCACGCGAGTGCGCGCGCACCCACACGCCCAGCGTACAGCTGCTTCAGCGTTGATCGACTGCGCTGAACTCAGACTGTGTCTGGCTTGCAAACGGTAAACACGTATCGCGTCGTCGTCCGCGAGAGTGGTTTTTCCACCATTTTGCATAAAACTTTCTGATTTTCATATGGTCAGTAAAGTAATTGGTTGTTTAATTATCGTACGCGTAGCTTGATTAGCCTAACACGACTAATTCAAGGAGTATCGTTCGGTTTTCATTTAATTTGGTACTTTATAATCCGTGAATACTTTCCGGCGCCAATTTATGCAGCTAATAGACACATCTCAGGAATCAATTGTAAAATCGAACTGTACAATTTGATTTCTCACGGGAATTCGTGTTGTTAGGGATTTGATTCATATTTCCTTGGGTGAATTTATTATTATTTCTTTGTAAACCTGTTTACACACGTTCTCGTTCGAGTGACGTCATTCACAGCGCATCTGCTGTTATTGTCGACTAGGTACATTCAATGCAACAAGTTTTGCATTCTAGTTGGTTGTTATTAAGTTCATTTAGAGTTCTTAATATTGTTTAACTACATTTGTTTGTTCATACACTTATGAAATGATTTAGTTAATTTATACAAATATCGTATTTGTTTTATCTTTGGTTTATTATTGTTTATGTCACTTATATTCAATACGCTATCACATATATCTCAGAATTGGTTTTCAGTTGTTTGTTATTTTGTTGCAATTATATTTAGCACGTTTGTTAGTTCGTAAAACTATCTGGTCCTTCGTTGGTTGTTAATTAGTACGTTTCACAAATTAATATTATCCCGTATATTGGCCAAGTCCAGTGATGTGAACCAGCTATCGAAGGTTGTAATTATTTTGGTTTACATATAGTTTTGTTTTATTCATTGAATTTAACATCAAACACATTGTTGATGCTTCTAGACCGGATTCGCTGATCTAGAGACATCGCATTTGGGCTTGCGAGCAGGATCAAAACATTTTGGTTCTTCTAGACCGGATTCGCTGGTTTAGGGTTTGAACATTTGGTCCTTCGAGCCATTAGGTCCTTATTACTTAGTCCTTCGCACCGGAGGGACGTTACACGCACATTCACATCACTTTTTAACTTTATGAACACTACGGGAATTTACGTACATGGACACTCTTTATGATTTACTAACTAACTTTATTTACATGATTATTATAACATATTATTAACTATGGATTAAACTAAACATAACTAACACAACTAATAAGTTACATTTTGTAACTTAGAGGGCGGGCATCGCCCCAAAACTAAAAGACACTACATCTTTACCCCAAAAACAAGACACGTCTGCCCGACGCGACGAATCCCATGGCTCTCTTACATCTTTATCCCATCACTATCTAAACTCGACTATCTTTAAAAACAAAACGCTATCTTCAGGACAGGATTATCTTAGGGGTACGGGGTGCATAGGCTAGTGCATTCAAAGTCACGCACGTATACATAATAATTTCCAGCATTAATTATCAACAAATAAATGTCGTGACTATCATAATACGAAAAGAATTTCTAAACTGAATTTTCACATTTATAACTTAAACAGATAAACAGAGTTAAAATATGATTATCGAAACTATAATTTAGAAGAGTTTATAAAAAGTTATTTATCTGTTATTGCGCTTACCCTCGTCTTATTACAGTATTTGCGAAAAAACTTTTGATTTTGATGTTATTAAAAGAATTACAGAAGATTTTTATTTGCAATGGCGGTGTAAATATCTGAGAACTTTAAAAACATATAAAGCACAAAAGAGAAAAATATATTATATTGACGAAACATGGGTAGATAATGGCATGACGGTTCAAAGATGTTGGTAAAGCGAAGACATCTTTGGAGTTACTGCTGGCATACGTTCTACAGGTATGGATACAATTTTTTTTTATGTTAATTTTCATAATTATCAATTAATATTATTTAGGTAGCTTGATTGTCGTACATGCTGGCTCTGAAAAAGGATGGGTTCAAAATGCTGCATTGGTATTTAAAGCCGGCTTGTCTACTGGAGATTATCAAGGACAAATGAACAAAGAAAATTTCACAAAATGGTTGAAAGAACGATTATTACCAAATATTGAGGCAAATTTTGTAACTAAAGTTGAGATGATGTCCTGGTTAGATCATCATAATATAGAATATGATCCATCATGCCGGAAATCTGATTTAATGGATATTCTTGATAAACATCGACCGAAGGAAACTATATACGAAATTGATACCGTTATCAGAGAAAGCGGCCATATTCCACTGCGACTGCCTCCATATATGTGTGATTTGAATCCAATTGAGTTGGCATGGGTAGAAATGAAATGACACATCCTTGATAACAATACTTGGTGACTTAAATTCAGAAAATTTAAAAAAGATTACTGGAGAAGCCATTGACAATATTACCGAAGAGAAATGGAAAAATTATGTCAAACACACAACATTGATAGAAGAACATTACTGGAAAACAGATGGACAAATCGAGGAAGTTCTCGATACATTTATAATAAATGTCGGCGATGATTCTACAACAGAATCAGAATCAAGTAGTGAGGATGATGCAGAAAGTGAGTAATTACATTTTTGCTTTGCATGTATTTATTGTTTAATATTTTTCATTAATTTTTAATATCTATAACTTGCTGATATACAGGTGTTTCTATACTTATAGATCAAGCTTTGAGGGATGATAATATTGCTGAAAGTCTAATTCTCAACTATTTCCGAGATATAGATCCTCTAATTTACTGATTTTTCGTCTTTTTTCTTAAATTATAAGAGTTACAACTTTGCTCAAATGAGAATTTCTGTTTATCTCTAAGAGGTCTTCTCGTATCTGTTTCTAATTTTTCAAAAATTTCTCAAAATATAACAATCAGCTGTTTTTTTAAAAAAATCGGACTTTGCGTATTAAAGCTTTTTGACTCTATTATCATCCCTTAAAGTTTGATCCATAAGTATAGAAACACCCGGTATTTATACAGTGCAATGTACATATTATGTATTTTTTTTATCTGCATTTCGTACCTGATATTGTTGTATTCTTTTTTGTTAAATGTAATAAATTATTATTATTTTCTGTGATGTTTGTACACTCATGAAATAGAAATTTTTTCTTTATTAGTTCTACTCGCCAAGTAAAATCGGCCTACCTATATTACACTGTACAGTTGAGGGCGATCCAGTGGAGTGTGTTGTTCTTTGTGTCAAGGGTGCACGGTGCACACAGTATCGGGCGTTATCCTATAGCAGTGGTTCTCAAAATTGTGGTCCTTGGACCGATGGCGGTCCGTGATCGTAATGCTGTCGGTCCGCAGATTGTTTACATAAAAATTTAAAAATTCATGAAAAAATTGCGAGACATTATTACCTATAGGCCTATAAACCCGCGAAGTCAAAGGTATTGTCAGCATTCTTATCCCCACCTCATTCATTCCACATTTCAGTCAGAGAAATAGAGACTAAGGGTTGCAAGAAGAGAAATAAAGTAGTCTCTCATTACTCACAACTTTATATTTCTGCGAGAAATGTGAGCATGCCAATCTAGCCGATATTGCCATAAAAAAACTTCTTCCTTTTGTTACCATTTACCTATGTGAGATTAGCTTTTCAACCATGTGTGTATTATTATTATTATTATTATTATTATTATCATTATTATTATTATTATTATTATTACTATTATTATTATTATTAATATTATTATTATTATCATTAATTATTATTATTAATTATTATTAATTATTATTATTATTAATTATTATTATTATTAATATTATTAATTATTATTAATTATTAGTCTTATTAATTATAATTATTAATTATTAATATTTTAAGTTATTACTATTATTAATTATTATTAATTAATTATTAATTAATTATTAATTATAATTAATTAATTATTAATTATTATTAATTAATTATTAATTATTATTAATTAATTATTACTATTATTAATTAAGTATTACTTATTATTAACTAATTATTATTAATTAATTATTATTACTTATTATTAATTATTATTAATTATTATTCATTATTATTAATTATTATTAATTATTATTAATTATTAATTATTATTAATTATTATCAATTATTATTAATTATTATTAATTGTTATTAATTATTCTTAATTATTATTAATTATTATTAATTATTATTAATTATTATTAATTATTAAAATTATTATTAATTTTTATTAATTATTATTAATTACTACTAATTATTATTAATTAATATTTTAATTATTTATTATTATTATTAATTATTATAATTATTAATTATTAGTGTCCAAACTATGTACATAATATAAATAATTAATACACAATAAATATATAAAACATTACAACAAATATTTCTCACTCCTTAGATACTGAAGTGACCGATTTTTGGTAGCGAAATACCGCATCCGGACCACATGGAGTGAGTTAGCTGAGCTTTTTGTTATAACCATATAAATAGTCAAATTTGGAAATTATGGAAATAGGCCTTACGCATTGCCCAGTATTAACTAGGACGGAGAGGACGCATTTTCTCCGAAGATTCTCTTCTTCATGCCAGAGGAAAAACCGTCCGCAAAAACTGGCAGAGAAGTGGCCTATCTAAATAGTATTCATCCAAAAAATAGGATTGTGTATTTTGAAACGCGATGACATAGTGTTTGTATAAGTTATTATTTAAATAAATAAATAAATAAATATATCATCACGGCTTATTACCCATTGCTGGGTGTGCCAATCGTTAGTATTAGGTTTCTACATGTAAACAAAAACATAACGCACGTGTAAGCGATTAGAGCGGTGCCAGGCATATTTGCTGGCCCACTCAAGAGGGTAATAAATTTCCATAGGTCTGAGGGTTGTGACAACTTAAGACAGGCCAGGCATGAGATTGTAGCGTGAGGTCTAACAGTTCGAATGAATATAAGAATTTACAATAATATTTAGAATGACAATCAATAACCAACTAATATGAGTAACATTAAATAATTGATTTACCATTGTACAAGCATGAGAAACAATATAACGGTATGATACTAAATAAATTTCACAAGTTTTCTTCGTATCCGGCTCTGACGTGGGAAATTGAAACCTATGAATTACAAGATAAAACGTATACAATAAATAAAATAATCAACGAAATATTTAACAGGCTTCTCATTGATGTAGCTAAACATTTCTTATTTATTTAAACATTTTTAATTTGTATAAATATTTTCAATTTAGGTAAACCAAGAATTATATGAGCGTTATGAAGTGGGGGCTGAAACCAGCACTATCGCAGGCCATCTCTGTCACACTCGCCAGTCTGAGATCTAAAGGCATCTTTGTTTAAAAGGGGGGGTTTCGAAAAAGCGACTGTAAGCGGCTCATGGAAATGTCAACCTACGCCTACTCTAGATCGGCAGAGAAACATACTTTGTTTATATAAACATACTTTGTTTATACATCTTTAATTCTGCTGACGAGGAGTAGCTAGCTGATGATGACGTGAGCGAGCAGGACCGCCGTGGAAGGGCACTTAAGAACCATCACTCGTAAAGAGAGGACGAATATTTCTTTTGTATTTTTGTTCATTATTCAATATACACATATATATCATATTTCACATGTAATCATATTAAATAAAAAGTTATAAAGTTAACATAGTCAGAAGTGGGATATTATCCATAAAAAACCCATAATTGTGAATAAGTGATAAAAATGGGCAAACATAAAAGTGGGAAGAAAAGACGCTTGTCGTCCAGTTCATAGAGTTCTGATGATAAGAGGTGAAGAAAAAGTAGCAATGAATCACGAGAGAGGACACGGTCAGATACTCCCCCGGTGACTTCGTAAAATGCGCAGGTGATAGAAGGAATGTTGAAGGAGATAGAAAAACTTAGAGAAATTGTAAGTACAGGCTCTTTTAATATTTCAAATAAAATACACGCCCCGAGTGCGGCGTATTTTAATACTGACCGTTTATTGTCGGAATTTAATCCGACTGATACAAATTTAACTGTAGTTGACTGGATAAATAAAGTAGATGAGTGTGCACGACTGTATCAGTGGGATGATATTACGACTGTGTACCTTGCGTTAGGTAAATTGAAAGGTATGGCTCGAATGTGGTATGAAGGGTTAAAATCAATTAAACATTCTTGGGCAGAATGGAAACAATTGTTTATTAGAAACTTTTCCAGCGAAAGTTAATTTTGGAAAATTACTGTATCAGGCTGCAACGTACAGTACATCGGCTGGTCAAGACCTAAATGAGTATTGTTTTGCAAAATTAACAAAATTTAATAAATTAAAACTAAATGTAAGCGACTTACAAATTGTGGATTTTGTGGTAGAAGGTATCAAAGACAGTCAGATAAAATTAGCGATAAGAGCAGCTAATTGCAAAATTTTTGTTGAATTAGTAGATTTTGTTAAAAATTTTCCTTCTACAAGTAATCGCTCTACGGGGCTAAGACAATTTGAACATAGTGGTCAGGGAGATATTAAGAAACATACGAGTAATAATTATCAGGGATCAACAATAAAATGTTTTCGTTGCAATGAATTCGGGCACAAGTGACAGAATTGTCCCAAATTTAACAAAAGCACAATTAAATGTTTTATCTGTAACAAATTCGGTCACACCAAAGATGCTTGTCGGCAGAATAGTAATTCGGCTAATTTAAATACTGAAAAAAGAAATGTAAAATATCTTGGTAAAAATACTAATAGTAAATATATGAAAAATGCTAAAATAAATGGCATTACAGTTAAATGTTTTGTCGATATGGGCAGTGAGTGTACTTTGATAAAAAAAAGTCTGTAGCAAATCAAATAAACTTAGAGATAAAGAAAACAGAAAATACTGTTGAGCTACGCGGGTTTAACGGCGGGCGTGTTTGTTCAGATTTGTTTTGTAAACACGACATAATTATTGATGGTGTGACCGTTGACACGGAAATAATTGTTGTTGATGACAATATTTTAGAAATGGACTTACTTATAGGACATATGTTCACTGAATACCCGGCAGTACAGATTTCAAAAAAATCAGATCAATTATTAATTACTACCTTATACCCACCCGAAGAATATCAACTTAGTAAAAGCTGCAAAATAAATTATGTTGATATGTATGATTGCACTCAGGATGAATTAAAAATTTTTGTATGTGGTGATATTACAGAAGAAGAGATGAATTCATACGATTTATTAAATAATTATAGAGATAGATTTTGTTTCAAAATGAGTGAGTTAGGTAAAACCTCTACTGAGACCATGAAGATAGAGTGTATAAATGATAAACCTATTGTTTATAGACCATATCGATTGTCATTTTCAGATAGGGAAAAGGTTAGGGATATAATAAAGGAATATTGGAAAATAAAATTATCAGAGAGTCGCGCTCGCCATACGCTAGCCCGATATTACTTGTAATAGTAGATGGGTTTACAAAATTTTGCATTATTGAGCCTGTACGTAATACAAAATCTAAGTATGTAGTAAAAGCTATGAGAAATCTTATTGATATATTTGGAGTACCGAGGAGGATAATATCTGACCGTGGATGTGCGTTTACGGCAAAAACATTTGAATCATTTTGTGATAAGAATGGTATTAAACATATATTGAATGCCGTTGCGACTCCAAGGGCGAACGGCCAATGTGAACGATACAATAATCGTACGATAATAAGTTCACTTGCAGCATTAAATGCTGGTTGCGAAGATGATAAATGGGATACTCATGTAAAAACTGTACAGAGGGGTCTAAAGTGTACCTTAAATCAGAGTATTGGAGCTTCGCCGTCGGAGGTTCTTTTTGGTAGTAAACCTAGGGGAGTAACTGATGCAATTCTATTGAATGAAATACAAGATAAGTTAAATCGTGCTGACTTACCAATGTTAAGAAAATTAGTAAAAGACAAAATTGGTAATGATACTAAAGTTAGATCACCCGGCTACTCGTGCGAGTAGAAAACTTCTACCGAAGTACAAAGGGCCTTTCCGTATAAAAAGAGGTCTAATTAATGATAGATACGAGGTAGAAAATTTAACAGGGAGTAGAAGATCGAATCGGACTACTGTAGTGGCTGTTGATAAGTTGAAACCATGGGTTATACTGAGAGATGAGGTGAGTCAAGCATAAATTGTTTGATTTGTGTAAAGTGTTCGAGGCATGAAAGACTCATGTAAAACACTTGATTGTTTGATTTGTGTAAAGTGTTCGAGGCATGAAAGACTCATATAAAACACTTGATTGTTTGATTTGTGTAAAGTGTTCGAGGCATGAAAGACTCATGTAAAACACTTGGTTGTCTGATTTGTGTAAAGTGTTCGAGGCATGAAAGACTCATGTAAAACACTTGATTGTTTGATTCGTGTAAAGTGTTCGAGGCATGAAAGACTCATGTAAAACACTTGGTTGTCTGATTTGTGTAAAGTGTTCGAGGCATGAAAGACTCATGTAAAACACTTGTTTGTTTGATTTGTGTAAAGTGTTCGAGGCATGAAAGACTCATGTAAAACACTTGATTGTTTGATTTGTGTAAAGTGTTCGAGGCATGAAAGACTCATGTAAAACACTTGATTGTTTGATTTGTGTAAAGTGTTCGAGGCATGAAAGACTCTGTTACATGTCGATTTCTCTTACGCCTACTTCTTAGTCAACCTTGATGACGTCCCCGCTTTGCGGTCGTCTTCGTCATCTTGACCCACTCAGCTAGTTCGTTCTCAAGGCCAGGTGAACGACCTCCACCGACGCTTGTGCAAAGATTTAACATGTTTATTGGTAAAGGATTGCAAAATCTTCATTTTTCAAGTTTTCTTCGTTAGCAGCCTGTGGAGTTGCACGTACAATTTTGGTGTCGCTGAAGTTACCGTTTTTATCGTTTATCGAAATATTATCCTCGTGTGAGGGAATTTTTGTACGGCAACTAATTTTCTGGAACAGAGTGGTTCCTCCGTGTAATCGGGATTTAATACACACAGTCCTGCAACAGAATTTACTTTTAAAGCCGCCCACTAGCTAAGGTGAGTTTGCACTTGTGATTTACTTACCGTTCTCTATATTTTCGGCGCCTCGATTTCTAACAATAATCGTTCTTTTTAGGCTTTTTTTAATTTTGGTTCTATTCTCAAGTCACGTTCTTTTACGTTACCGTCTTGTCACGTTTATGTGTATATTTATCGACTTTATTCTCACTACGTTTATCGTGACGTCACCCCATCGATTGAGACGTTATATATATCGATCACGAATTGTACATCACGTATCGAACCTCAAGGTTGATTGTTCAGCTTTCGTTGATGAAATACCTGTGCTGTTTGACGCCTACGACTATTATTATCTGGAAGTTACTACCACTATTCGCCATCACAGTTGCCTGTACTTGTGGGAAAACCACCTGGTGCAACCTGGTTTGGCTATCTGCGCACACCTCGTCTGCGATTGGAGCTTTGGTGCCATCTGTCGTCTCCACACCCACAGCCAGCCGTGTCAACCCAGCGACCAGATAAGAGTCTTTTCACTTTATTATTCCATGTTATTTATTGGGGCAACGGCTACCCTGTTGTTCAACTCATTTATTTCAAACACACTGTCATATTTCATAACCTGCATTCATGTTTATTATGTAATGTCAAGATCGATTATCTATATTAGTTGTACTTACGCTTTATATAATTGTTCAACGTACACCATTGTTTACCAAGCCGATTCGCGGTCGACTGGTATATTTAATTCATTTGTAAACTGGAGTACGAATCTGCGAACGACTTCGTTTAGGTTAGAATACCGTACAAGTTGTTTATTTACTGCGATTGACGCGTATTCTTTGGCCAAAGACGCCCACATCATCGCCGCGCCATCTTGGAATATTAGTTACTTTTTGTCAATACCAACCGCTCGCAGAAGCGCACAAGTCAGTGTTGCCTTGTTACTAAATTACTTGAATGTTCCCGCGAACCGGACTTAAGGTTTTTTATGTTTGTAGAAGTACGGCTATTAAATATTCATTTTATTTTACGTACCGAGTTTATGTTCGAAGTACACTCCCCTATTATCATTACCGTTAACATCACTATATTTCCTTATTGCCGCATTTTCCCAGTTCCGTGCCGTGCGTCGAAACACGTTCGGCTGAGAGGGGCTGGATTTTATTTCGACTGGCGCCCTTTTCCTTTTCTTTACGTAAAACTCACCCCTAATCTACCACTGAGTTACGCCGCTCTCGCCATTACTTTCACGGGTTTAAAATCTGGGCATAGTAGCAAGATTTTTCGTATCGTCCATAAATTAACGTTGTCGCCCAGTTTTATAGTTTTTTTTGTATTTGTATCGTTTACCATAATTATTATCCACTCAGGGCAAGGGTGGGTAATAACTCATGTAAAACACTTGATTGTTTGATTTGTGTAAAGTGTTCGAGGCATGAAAGACTCATGTAAAACACTTGGTTGTTTGATTTGTGTAAAGTGTTCGAGGCATGAAAGACTCATATAAAACACTTGATTGTTTGATTTGTGTAAAGTGTTCGAGGCATGAAAGACTCATGTAAAACACTTGGTTGTCTGATTTGTGTAAAGTGTTCGAGGCATGAAAGACTCATGTAAAACACTTGATTGTTTGATTCGTGTAAAGTGTTCGAGGCATGAAAGACTCATGTAAAACACTTGGTTGTCTGATTTGTGTAAAGTGTTCGAGGCATGAAAGACTCATGTAAAACACTTGTTTGTTTGATTTGTGTAAAGTGTTCGAGGCATGAAAGACTCATGTAAAACACTTGATTGTTTGATTTGTGTAAAGTGTTCGAGGCATGAAAGACTCATGTAAAACACTTGATTGTTTGATTTGTGTAAAGTGTTCGAGGCATGAAAGACTCATGTAAAACACTTGATTGTTTGATTTGTGTAAAGTGTTCGAGGCATGAAAGACTCATGTAAAACACTTGGTTGTCTGATTTGTGTAAAGTGTTCGAGGCATGAAAGACTCATGTAAAACACTTGATTGTTTGATTTGTGTAAAGTGTTCGAGGCATGAAAGACTCATGTAAAACACTTGGTTGTCTGATTTGTGTAAAGTGTTCGAGGCATGAAAGACTCATGTAAAACACTTGATTGTTTGATTTGTGTAAAGTGTTCGAGGCATGAAAGATTCATGTAAAACACTTGGTTGTCTGATTTGTGTAAAGTTTTCGAGGCATGAAAGACTCATGTAAAACACTTGGTTGTCTGATTTGTGTAAAGTGTTCGAGGCATGAAAGACTCATGTAAAACACTTGATTGTTTGATTTGTGTAAAGTGTTCGAGGCATGAAAGACTCATGTAAAACACTTGGTTGTCTGATTTGTGTAAAGTGTTCGAGGCATGAAAGACTCATGTAAAACACTTGATTGTTTGATTTGTGTAAAGTGTTCGAGGCATGAAAGACTCATGTAAACACTTGGTTGTCTGATTAGTGTAAAGTGTTCGAGGCATAAGACTCATGTAAAACACTTGATTTTTTGATTTGTGTAAAGTGTTCGAGGCATGAAAGACTCATGTAAAACACTTGGTTGTCTGATTTGTGTAAAGTGTTCGAGGCATGAAAGACTCATGTAAAACACTTGATTATTTGATTTGTGTAAAGTGTTCGAGGCATGAAAGACTCATGTAAAACACTTGGTTGTCTGATTTGTGTAAAGTGTTCGAGGCATGAAAGACTCATGTAAAACACTTGATTGTTTGATTTGTGTAAAGTGTTCGAGGCATGAAAGACTCATGTAAAACACTTGATTGTTTGACTTGTGTAAAGTGTTCGAGGCATGAAAGAGTCATGTAAAACACTTGGTTGTTTGATCAATGTAAAGTGTTCGAGACATAAATAACCATGTAAAACACTTGAAATACAATTTGCAGTTTGATTTGAGTAAAGTGTTCGAGACATGAATAGATCATGTAAAACGCTTGGTATGCAATTTGCTCTTTGATCTGTGTAAAGTGTTCGGGACATGAAAAACAAGTCATGTAAAGCACATAGCAGAAACCATTCCTTGTGGTATGGATATTGTTTATATGTTACAGAATGCGTACCTGGATGAGGACATCCAGGAAAATCAGGATGGTCGAGTGTAAGCGGCTCATGGAAATGTCAACCTACGCCTACTCTAGATCGGCAGAGAAACATACTTTGTTTATATAAACATACTTTGTTTATACATCTTTAATTCTGCTGACGAGGAGTAGCTAGCTGATGATGACGTGAGCGAGCAGGACCGCCGTGGAAGGGCACTTAAGAACGATCACTCGTAAAGAGAGGACGAATATTTCTTTTGTATTTTTGTTCATTATTCAATATAAATATATATATATATATATATATATATATATATATATATATATATATATATATATATATATATATATATATTATTTCACATGTAATCATATTAAATAAAAAGTTATAAAGTTAACACGACATGAAGTAATATCGGCCAGACTATGAACTATTGTATTTTTTCTTATAAAATGAACCAACAGAGGGCAATTGGATGGTTCTGGTCTGTACTAAGGTTCGTGCCTGAGATGAACGAATGAACGTAAACAAAAAGATAAGAGACTCTTCAGGTCAACTTTTACCCAGAACCTGGGGTTTTATAACTGGCAAATAAAAGCTTTTTTGTGCAACCGGACGCGAAATAAGCATTTCGCAGCCGCAATACAGGCCGCGAAATTAAATTTCGCAACCGTTGTTATGGTAACGGCCGCGAAATACATTTCGCGGACGTTGTCATGGTAGCGGCCGCGAAATTAGGTAAATAATCACTTTGACACTTGAAAATTACATGGTTTTGTTTATCAAATGTTAATCCCATAGCCACCGTGAAAGCTGACTTTCTATATACAATGAAACTGTTTAAAATTAATAAAATTTGTAATTACATATTTTTTACGGTTGCACCTTGTCCGCGAAATCCTTTAGCGCCAATTTTTCTCTCTGTACGCTAAAGAGTGATTTCGCGGCCTTGATATACAAATAACTATTTTGTGCAACCGGACGCGAAATAAGCATTTCGCAGCCACAATACAGGCCGCGAAATTGGATTTCGCAACTGTTGTCATGGTAGCGGCCGCGAAATTAGGTAAACAATCACTTTGACACTTGAGAATTGCATGGTTTTGTTTATCAAATGTTAATCCCATAGCCACCTTGAAAGCTAACTTTCTATTTATAATGAAACTGTTTAAAATTAATAAAATTTATAATTACATATTTTTTAAGGTTGCACAAAAAATATTGTGTACACCTTGTCCGCGAAATCCTTTAGCGCCCTCGAGATTGTCTTGCTTCGGCCGCAAGCGGCCTCGGCGACAATTTTTCTCTCGGTACGCTAAAGAGAGATTTCGCGGCCTTGATATACAAACAACTATTATAACCAGCGCAGCGACGCAGCAACAGCAAACTATTCATTTCTGTAGCATTTCATTTTTAATGTATGATTTCATAATATGGGTATAAAACTTTTATATGTAATTTGATTCCACGATTCTTTATTCATATACAAATAAGAGTATTTCTTTTTTAAAAAAAATAATGATAATTATGTAAAAAATATACATCATTGTTATCAAATTTTAATTTATAACAGCTAGATGTAAATTTAAATATAAACGTTATCTCTGACCAACCAAGATTATAAAAAATATGTTAGTATTTTTTTTATAATCTAGCGGCATCATATAATGTGGTATTTCTGTGGGCAATGCACCTGTCGTATATTGTTATTGTAGTACTTCGGTAATACAAAAAGATAAACCACAGGCATCCTTATTTCGGTTTCTCCTGCACTACGGGCGGGTAATGATGGGATTAATCACAGTTACAATAATCCTATTAGGATTTTCGAGCAATTTACCTTTTCATATTTCATAACTTTGCGTAATTTGTAAGAAATTAAATGTTTTTGTATTGAAATTTATAATAATGTATATAATTTAACACAAAATGTAAAATTTATCCTTTTACAATGCTGGGAATCGTATATTAACATTTTTAATTTTATTATTTAGGTAACTATGTATGCATATAGTGTTTTTACGATATCAAACGATTTACGCCACAATTAGGAAATTACCAAATTTTATAGCTAATTTATATGAGACCGAATCTTTTTATTTTGTGATTATTGGCTATAATGCGAGTCAATGTAAAATATAATTATAAACTTTTCTTCGCGAAAAAATTGTTATAAACTCCGAGAAAAAGTTTTCAAAGACTATTATGGTGTGCTGTGTATAATCCACCAGTAGGTATCATTATTATTTCGGTTTTTCTTATAGGTAAGTGATAATATGATTAGAGGAATCGTGTACTGTAAGTACAAAAATTAAGAAGATTTATGTAACAATGATTTTCAGACCAGTTCGTTGTATTTATTACTAATGAAGTCCGATTAAGTTAATCGGCTCTTTATTGTAAATTTAACTCACTAAACTTAGCAACATACTGGTTAAAAATTTGGACCAAGAAGTATTTTGCTATTATGTACCTATATGTATAACAAAAACATGGATTTTTAGATTTCATATCTAAATATATTGGATAAAAATTTTACCATTTAATTTTATCATAAAACAAAAAAATATCTCATTCCGCATGTAAAAATGAAAAATATATAACAGAGGTATTCAATCTTTTGTACTTACGCGAGTTACTTTCGCATACCAAGTTATTTGGCGATCGACAGAAAATAAATTGGAAGAAAATTATATATATATATATATATATATATATATATATATATATATATATATATATATATATATATATATATATATATATATATATATATATATATATATATATATATATATATATATATATATATATATATATATATATATATATATATATATATATATATATATATATATATATATATATATATATATATATATATATATAGAAAAGTGAAATTCACAGGTAAGCAGTCAGTTAAAATTAGTAATCCTCTGTCCTAAATGTCCCCCTTGGATTTGTATGTTTGTGGTGACGTGTTGTGTTTGTTGTGTGATATGCTTCGGAACAACCCCTTCCTTACGGCAGTTAAGCAGGAAGATTCTGCGGTTCTTTGCGGCTGCTAGTTTGATCTTGAAATTGGCCCATCTTTTTAACAGTAACATGGCCTTGTTACCGTATGTTGTTTTGATATTATTGAAGAAACCCATTCTGTAAGTATTAAGTAGGTATGATCACGACTGACCAGTTAGGTAGAAAAGTGAAATTCACAGGTAAGCAGTCACGGACATATCACACAACAAACACAACACGTCACCACAAACGTACAAATCCAAGGGGGACATTTAGGACAGAGGATTACTAATTTTACTGACTGCTTACCTGTGAATTTCACTTTTCTACCTAACTGGTCAGTCGTGATCATACCTACTTAAGAGCATACCCGGTGTCACTTGGCATAGGGCAAAATACATGCTTACAAAATACGTTTTTATTCAATAACCAGAAAAGATATGAATGTAAAATAAACTCATATTAATTCAGTTAAGTGTAATACATCGGGGACTTGGTGAATTTTTTAAATATTTATTACTGTCATCTTGAAAAATAATAATTAAAAACCAGGAAAAATATAGAATTTAATAATGAGCTACAAAATGTATTTCAGGTATTTTTCATTTTAATTAACCATCCCCCCCGATGTATTTATTACTTGTGAATAATTTTTTGAAGAAAGTAAATCATTTTAATTAATTTTGCGGCTACAAAAACACATTTTGTAGCATACAAAATTCATTGCCTTTTCTCAAAATATCTATCGGAGGGGTAACGTTCCCCTACTTCCTACTTCAGGCATTCCCCTGATTCCGTTTGTTTACCAGTCCCACACAGCATGGGGTACCAAGGCTAGGTAATAGTAAATGATACAGCAAGATACTGTTTTCTTTAAAATAATCGCATTACGTATATTCCGTCCAATTATCCCTTTCACTAATTTGGTAGTTTTATTTTCTGTTATTTTCGGAAAATCCGTATTATGAGATTACGATATTCAAATATTCGCAATACTCATTAATGTCCTATAGGCTATAGGATTATTTAAGAAAAAGATTTTTATGTGGAATGATTTATTTGTTGAAATATAGAAATAAATAAATAAATAAGTAAAGCTGCTTTGTTCACTATACATAAATACCACTTCTTTAGTTCACATTTATTTCCCATTAACAAATGTGCACTTTTTAGGAAATAAACCTATATCAGTACAATATATAAATAAAGAGGGGCGCGCCGCCTAGGTGTGCAGTGCGCCAAAGCGCCTTAAAAAATTATATAAATTCAAATTCCTTATACGCCTTATTTTATTTTAGTAATTTCTTTAGGGTCTCAATAATTATTCTTGTTCTAACATGATAGATTAGTACGAGTACAAGCAGATTTACAAAATGAAGCGTTTGACTTCATTTGGTCCTATTAAAAAATATATATTATCTAAAGAAAAGAAGCGAAATTATTGTTGTCGTCGACGATTACTAAATAAAACAAAATCAAGAAGGAAGGAAAGTGCAAGCGCAGATGCTGATTATGGTTTGAATGCAGTGCAAGCTAATAAGGTCATGGATGATGAAACATACAAAAATAAAAAAGAAATTTTCCTAAAAGAAATTGAGAAAACGGCAATAGAAATTTGGGAAATTCAATTAAATACAATTGGACAGCACGCGAATATATTGTGGCATACAGAAAGACTACGAAGACTTACTGCTTCTCATTTTGGGCGAATATGTAGAATGAGGAATTCTACAAATCCGTCAAAATCAGTACAAAATATTTTATATTCACAGTTCAGGGGCAATAAATATACACAATATGGAGTCGAAAATAAACCTCAAGCTATTAAAGATTTTGAAACTAAATACGGGCTACAAGTAGACGAATGTGGAATATTTATTGACGAAGAAATATGCTATTTGGGCGCTAGTCCGGATGGATTAGTAGGTACTGACGGGATAATTGAAATAAAGTGTCCTGCGACAGCATCAAAAATGACACCTCAAGATGCAATAATTGCAAATAAAATTAAATTTGCCACCTATGAGAATAATGTATTCCAATTAAAAAAAAAACATTAATATTATTATCAAGTGCAAGGCCAGCTGCATATAACAAAAAGAAAATACTGTTATTTTGTATGTTGGACACCGAAAGGATCATTGGAAGAGAAGGTATGGGCAGACTAAATTACTATTTATTTATTAAAATGGAGGAAAAATTAAAACCATTCTATTTAGATAACTTACTACCTGAAATAATTAATCCCAAATTAAACAAGTAGAATTTTATTTTAGAAGTGTTCATTTTTAAAGTTTTTTTTGTCATAATCATTATTTTGTTTCCTTGATTAAATAAATCCTTTCTTCTTTCTGTTCAGTACTTATTTTTTAATGTGACCTTAATTTGTTTTAATATTACCTAACATTCGACTGTTTCCTTCTGAGAAAAGTTATTAATTTTATTCTAATTATATTAATTTCAAAATATATTTTGGTACACTTTATTTCATTTTTTATTTTCTTGTCCCAAAAATAATTTTATTTACATTATTATACTTTATATAGGTATTTAAACAAATAATTTTTTCATGGTGTCATTTATATAATTATGTAATGACAATAAGTAATAAATATGTAATATAATAACATAACGATTTGAAAAGTTTCTTTCATCCCTTATTTCATTATGCGTGTTACAAATATAACCCAATGCATAATATACTTTATATAGGTATTTAAACAAATAATTTTTTCATGGTGTCAATTATATAATTATGTAATGACAGTAAGTAATAAATATGTAATATAATAACATAACGATTTGAAACGTTTCTTTCATCCCTTATTTCATTATGTGTGTTACAAATATAACCCAATGCATAATAGTTCGGCCAAATATTTACAGACACGTCGGTTTTTCTTCGATAGAAGTGCTTTGCAAAGATTGAACAATTAGTCAATTTGTTTTTGTGACTCACAGAATGGAAAATACAATTCAAGTGAACTGGCTTGTTGTACGGACGAGATATTTTGTAGAAGAAAGATAGACATATGTAAGTACGCAGGTACTAGAAGGAGAAAACCGAATTATGACCTACGTTTCTTGAAAAGTGGAGGGAGAAGTTGCGAATGCAGTCTTAACTTGAATCATAAAACTATATTTCTGAATTCCTATCTTCACCGGGAATGCTCTTAATATATATATATACAAATCCAAGGGGGACATTTAGGACAGAGGATTACTAATTTTAACTGACTGCTTACCTGTGAATTTCACTTTCTATATATATATATATATAATTTTCTTCCAATTTATTTTCTGTCGATCGCCAAATAACTTGGTATGCGAAAGTAACTCGCGTAAGTACAAAAGATTGAATACCTCTGTTATATATTTTTCATTTTTACATGCGGAATGAGATATTTTTTTGTTTTATGATAATATTAAATGGTAAAATTTTTATCCAATATATTTAGATATGAAATCTAAAAATCCATGTTTTTGTTATACATATAGGTACATAATAGCAAAATACTTCTTGGTCCAAATTTTTAACCAGTTTGTTGCTAAGTTTAGTGAGTTAAAATTACAATACAGAGCCGATTAACTTAATCGGACTTCATTAGTAATAAATACAACGAACTGGTCTGAAAATCATTGTTACATAAATCTTCTTAATTTTTGTACTTACAGTACACGATTCCTCTAATCATATTATCACTTACCTATAAGAAAAACCGAAATAATAATGATACCTACTGGTGGATTATACACAGCACACCATAATAGTCTTTGAAAACTTTTTCTCGGAGTTTATAACAATTTTTTCGCGAAGAAAAGTTTATAATTATATTTTACATTGACTCGCATTATAGCCAATAATCACAAAATAAAAAGATTCGGTCTCATATAAATTAGCTATAAAATTTGGTAATTTCCTAATTGTGGCGTAAATCGTTTGATATCGTAAAAACACTATATGCATACATAGTTACCTAAATAATAAAATTAAAAATGTTAATATACGATTCCCAGCATTGTAAAAGGATAAATTTTACATTTTGTGTTAAATTATATACATTATTATAAATTTCAATACAAAAACATTTAATTTCTTACAAATTACGCAAAGTTATGAAATATGAAAAGGTAAATTGCTCGAAAATCCTAATAGGATTATTGTAACTGTGATTAATCCCATCATTACCCGCCCGTAGTGCAGGAGAAACCGAAATAAGGATGCCTGTGGTTTATCTTTTTGTATTACCGAAGTACTACAATAACAATATACGACAGGTGCATTGCCCACAGAAATACCACATTATATGATGCCGCTAGATTATAAAAAAAATACTAACATATTTTTTATAATCTTGGTTGGTCAGAGATAACGTTTATATTTAAATTTACATCTAGCTGTTATAAATTAAAATTTGATAACAATGATGTATATTTTTTACATAATTATCATTATTTTTTTTAAAAAAGAAATACTCTTATTTGTATATGAATAAAGAATCGTGGAATCAAATTACATATAAAAGTTTTATACCCATATATATATATATATATATATATATATATATATATATATATATATATATATATATATATATATATATATATATATATATATATATATATATATAGTAAGTATTTTTTAACGTGAATCATAGGATGCATTATCAATAGTAACTAATTGACAGCAATGTATAACAGCGTTCCATTTAAAATACAACATAGACTATCATTGTCAAGTGAATATTATCTGTTAATTAGGGTTGAATTGTTTACTTCTAAGTTAAAAATATTGTATACTGTTAAAAAAGTGCGAATAATTCAATAGTATAATGCAGATGTTAGCCTCAGACAGGTATCTGATTTATTTCGTATATCATTTCCTGATCGACCAACACCAAGTGCTTCAACTTAATGAGCAACAAATTTTTTTTTTTTTCAACTAGTGCTTTTCAAACTGTGGGCACCAACTTTGTTATTTTAAATAGAATCGTATATTTTTTATTTACTTATTAGATAGAGAATTTTATTCTGAATTCAGTGATATAATATTTTCATACCCTCACAAACCGATTTTTTAAAGAAATATGCATATAAAGGTTTATAATAATATGATCAATATATGATTATAATGAGAATGCCACGGAAGGAAAAAATGAATGTTCATTTTATTTTACATATAATTAGAGTGTCCTGGCAGAGGAGGGAATATTCTCTTCTGTCAATTGATCATAAATATCAATCGAGATACCAATGCACATAAAATATTCACGTATTTCTTTCATGTCATTCTAGTTCTATGCAAAAAAAAAACATGTATTCATTTTCTCCATTCGTGGCATTCTTATTATAGTCATATTTTAATCATATTAATATAAAACTTTACATGCATATTTCTCAAAAAAAAAAATCATTATGTGAGAGTATGAAAATATTATATCACCGAGTATTATTTGGAATGATTATGATAATCTTGAAGAAAAGCATGAAGCATGCTATAACTTCACATAAAAAATATACTACATTTATTTAATACAATAATATTTGAACAATTCGCAATGAATTAAGTTTCTAATATTTTTTTTGTCAGCGTTTGATAACATTAAAAAAATAAAAGTGTAACTAAACTATGTTTATCTGTAAATTTATCATCCATAAAGAAGTAAAGTTTTCAATTTTTTGTTATTAATTTAGTAGGAACGCATTTCAGTACAGAAGAAATGAAATTTCGGTAAAAATGCCGTGGTTCACTGTATCTATATGATACACTTATAAACATTTATTATTGGTCACCAATAGTAACATTCAACTGGAAGCAGGCATCAATTAGCTAATTACTTAAGCTTGTGGTTGCGTTTGTTGCAAATTTAATCTCATCAGATGAGCTTACCCCTGTATTGGTTCTCATCATCCCCACTTAAAATTAGACTACCCCCAAATTTTAATGTTAATAATATAAATACACACGATATAATACTTATTACTCAGTCGTTGTGTATCTACTCTGATTTGTGCAGTTTTACGTTTGACTTCTATTGTCGTATTATATCTGGCAAATTTTTGTTCTAATTATTATTTTATAATATGGGACAAAAAAGCAAAGCTCGTCCAAGTCATGCAAAAAAACGGAGTAAGGCTAGTAAAGCTCAGAGAAAGTTACAAGCTCAATCTCAATCAATACTCAGGGAAGGGGGAAATAGGGGTTTCCACTATTTTTCAATTTTTTTATATGTTATTCCTCATGAAAACTTATATGTATTACAATAAATAAAACATTTTTATCATAACAGGTTTTCTGTAAAAAAAAATATTGAAAACAGTATTTTTTGCAACTCGTTTGAACGGCCAATTTTTACCGCCCCGACAGCGCGAAAGAGGCCGGCTAATGTAGCTAATGCTCAACATATGGTGCATGAGTCTCTAGTGGCGTCATCTGTCAATTGATGGTGTACTAACACTCTTCTATTACAGTTTTCTTGAACTAACGCATAGAGATAAGGATAGGAGTTTTCACTGAACTATAAACAAATGTTTTATTTCAAACTGAGTTTGTTTGTGACCTTACAATTCTTAGAATTAAAGAACTGAACTTCGAATCTTTCGAGTACGACGTCAAGATAATAAGACTTACAAAATATTTGGAGAGATAAATTATATCATACATAATTTATAATTTAATTTGTTACGAATCCTAATCAAAAATTCCAAATCCCTCGTCAACTGAACATCTGGGTGGAATGTTTGTATCCCGGTTTTTCCACAAATATTCTTTTACGGGTGTTTCAACTTGTAAATAATTATAGGCAAAGGCATAACTTCTGGTAATCCCTTGAATTCGTTGCTGGGGATTTACCAAATACTTTACAAATATTTAATCCACGAAATACAATAATCTATAAAATACGTAAAAAATGCTTTATCAATATAACATACGGCAAATAATAATAATAATTGTATTGTATTCACATTTTTAACTAGTTTATAATATAGTAAAAAAAATTAGGCAGAGGAGTCACGTCATCAAACTTTGTAACTAGATAATGACGTATAATGACGTCACGAAAATAGTAGATTTACATGGTACACTAATTTAATTTTAGAAAATAATTGTATTTACCTGCGATGCTATTTATGTGATCAAGTTAATTTATTTAATAGTCGAATAATAATTGAATATTATTGTAAAATTTAATATATTTCCAATTTATGGTATTGAAAATTCGGTGTAGGGCACACCGAGTCGGGTTTCAGAAGGAATATGGGGAATAAATGAAGCACTTGATAAACAATAAGAAAATTAATGTTAAATGACATTAAATATATTTAAAAAAATCTGATGTGGCCAGCACATTACCTTCCGTCAGTTCTATGTATTTTGTATAAATGTCATACAGAAAGTTCCTTGCAAAAGATTATATTTCTTGTACATTACCTTAAGGCAGTTGTATGTATTTTATACAAATTCCATACAGAAAGTTTCTAACAAAAGATCCTATATTTCCAGTAAAATTATAACATAAACATACTGTCAACTGCACTTGACACTGACACCTTTCAATCAGAATTTTCTTAATGTGGCAGCTGTTTCCAGAGTTATAGCAAAGCTGACTAATATATATGATATTTAATTTCTTTACAATTTTTTAACTCTTTGTCCATTTAATATGAAGTATAAAATGCATTCAAATCGTATAGAGAATGAATAATTCTTTAATATCTATAATAACATTAAATGTGAAAAAATGATATTTAACATCGTTTTTTCAAGAAAAACTGTTAAAATCTTCAAATGAGGGTACTTCCGGTTGACCAATTATAACCAAAATCTAATCAGCTCTTCACATGGATGTAACGAAAGGAATACGAAAGAATTATAATTTTTGGAATTGTAGTATTAGAGTTATCGCATTAGAAAATTTTGTCACACACACACACACACACACACACACACACACACACACACACACACACACACACACACACACACACACACACACACACACACACACACACACACACACACACACACACACACACACACACACACACACACACACACACACACACACACACACACACACACACACACACACACACACACACACACACACACACACACACACACACACACACACACACACACACACACACACACACACACACACACACACACACACACACACACACACACACACACACACACACACACACACACACACACACACACACACACACACACACACACACACACACACACACACACACACACACACACACACACACACACACACACACACACACACACACACACACACACACACACACACACACACACACACACACACACACACACACACACACACACACACACACACACACACACACACACACACACACACACACACACACACACACACACACACACACACACACACACACACACACACACACACACACACACACACACACACACACACACACACACACACACACACACACACACACACACACACACACACACACACACACACACACACACACACACACACACACACACACACACACACACACACACACACATACACATACACATACACATACACATACACATACACATACACATACACATACACATACACATACACATACACATACACATACACATACACATACACATACACATACACATACACATACACATACACATACACATACACATACACATACACATACACATACACATACACATACACATACACATACACATACACATACACATACACATACACATACACATACACATACACATACACATACACATACACATACACATACACATACACATACACATACACATACACATACACATACACATACACATACACATACACATACACATACACATACACATACACATACACATACACATACACATACACATACACATACACATACACATACACATACACATACACATACACATACACATACACATACACATACACATACACATACACATACACA
>CAUJCB010000273.1:42500-50000 GCA_963082715.1 Harpalus rubripes | reverse complement strand
ACAAGACTTTCTAGGGTGGGCACTTGACCACCCTGCCCCCCCCCCCCTTAGCGCCGCCACTGATTTCGCCGGAAATTATAATGGGTAACAGATTTAAAAATCAAAAATGTAAAGATCCAGATTACATTACCGAAGCAATTTGCTGTACTATTATTGGGCCTTGGCCTGTTGTACAGCCTTCTTTCTAAATAAATACGATTAAGAGAGCGAAATAAACCATAAATTATTTTTTATTACTCAATAAGTTTAATTACTTCCGGTCAAATTATTTTCTTTTCACATAGTCACAATGATGATGCCTTTGAGATGAAAACCATGTTTCAAGTGCAAACTGAGTGAATAATTTAATTCTTAGAAACAGGTCAAAATTTTATGAATTTACATACAATGGAAATAAAGGTTGTGTACAAATTGCCATGGAAGACTTTGTCCAACGAGTCTCAAAAACGGCTCAACCGATTTCAACAAATTTTGGTATGTAACAATTATATTAAACATAGATTGTAACGAATATTAAATAAAAAAAATTGAATTTGTTTTTATATAAGTAATCAAAAAAAAAATTACAACTTTTAATGTTTTTGGATTAAAATTTATTTCAAAACCATCTTTACAAATTAAGGACTTCAGATACATTTCATGTTTTAATAACGAACATGTAGTATTGGCGATTACCTGGCCAAAAGAATTGTCTATATACGACAATGTAAAAGTAGTTCAGCGTTTTGTCGCATGGTACGCCTCACGAATTCACTATCCTCTATGCTCAAAACTAATTTCTCAACAGAGTTGGGCATCGTGCAGTCGTCGCAGCACGCAGAAGAAACGTAAACTAAGTAATGATATACCGAAACACCCAAGAATAATTAATAAAGTAAAAACAAGCAAATAATATATATATATATATATATATATATATATATATATATATATATATATATATATTTCATATTAAAATTAATGCAGTCAAATATGTATTTTTAATAAATATAAATTTATAAAAATATGTACATTTAAAAAGTATTACTTTTTTTGAGCGTCAATTATATATTGAGGATCTTTACATTTCTTATTTTTTCTAATTCGCCTTGCAAGCGAATGACACCCCTAAATATTTAAATTAAATAAATATATCATCACGGTATATTACGCATTGCTGGATGTGTATAAACAATAAACAGCAAGTATTACATTTTATACTTTGTCCAATTGTTAATTTTTATGAAAGTTGGTTATTTCATAAATTGTTGTTTTTTTTAAAAAAAACCTCATCTCATCCGTATTGAAGTTTATTTATATGTACTAGTTATATAATATTTAGTAAGATAGGTACTTTTTATTAGCGCCCCACATAACATGCATAAGGCTTTTTTTTAATATGTATATATATATATATATATATATATATATATATATATATATATATATATATATATATATATATATATATATATATATAATTTATACAATAAATCTGAAAATACGTACTCGTATGTTAAATTTCGTATATAAAGTATAGGAAAATATTTTATTATTTCTTTATACGTATACTATCGTAGGTTCTTGCCCATTACTGGGTGTGCTAATAAACTTGCATTCGCGCTCTCAAGGTGTAAAAATTAGGTTCCAATTCGGATAGTCAGAAACATGACAGATAATTTAACACACTTAGCCACACGATAATAATATTATACATATACATAATATATAGATTACAATTGTAGGTATGTATTTACATTCTACTCCGGTCTCCGGTACACTATGGAAAATAATTATTATCGGAGAGAAGAACTGACTCGAATAGACAGTTAC
Source organism: Harpalus rubripes (assembly GCA_963082715.1). Lineage (NCBI taxonomy): Eukaryota > Metazoa > Arthropoda > Insecta > Coleoptera > Carabidae > Harpalus > Harpalus rubripes. The sequence goes on along the minus strand of CAUJCB010000273.1, from coordinate 48,188 downwards.
TTGTATGTCCACATGGTTCATAAAAATACCGCGACGGGGCGCTTAAAATTCGCTTAATCGGAATCCCCTATTGTAGGATTGTATCAATACTTTTGGCTGGTTATTTCAAAGAAAATACAAAATTACTTTAAGAATAGGGCGAATTGGTATACATTATTTGAAATTGTGTGATGTACACATATTAAAAAATCTGATGTGGCCAGCACATAACCTCCCGTCAATTCCATGTTTAAAATAGCAATAAGCTTTAAGTAAAGTATCATTTCCGATTGATCGTTTGTAAACAAAATCTAATTTGCTGTTCCAATAAATAGAAAAGTGTGTAATAAGAAATTTTGGATTATATTTTATTGTTTTTCCTCGAAAATCTATTATGGATTCCAAATTAAGTACCGCTTCCGGTTTATAATATAAATTTAGTAAAAATCTAATATGTTGTTTCAAATTATATACGAGTTTTAAATACTAAATTTGAGAAATTTTGGATCATGGTTTAATATATTTTTTCAAGAAAATTTGTTTATACCTTTCAGTCAAGTACTACTTCCGGATTATCAATTTTAGAAAAAAATGTAATAGGTAGTCGTTCTCATTAATATAAAAGTCTTAAATACCAAGTTTGAAATTTTTCACGAAAATTTGTTCAGAGCGTCAAGTAAAGTATCACTTCCGGTTTATCAATTCTAGCCAAAATCTGATATGTTATTCCCCTTGATATAAAAATGTTAAGTACTAAATTTGAAAAGTTTTGAAATATCATAATATATTTTTCGCGAAAATCTGTTCAGAGCTTTAAGTAAAGTATCACTTTCGGTTTATTAATTTTAGCCAAAATCTAATATGTCATTCTCCATGATATAAAAGTCTTAAATATTAAAATTGAAAAGTTTTGGATTATATTTTAATATAGGTTTACATTAAAAACTGTTATGGCGTCAAGTAAAGTATCACTTCCGGTGTATCACTGTTATCCAAAATCGAATATGTTGTTCCCCTTCATATAAAAGTCTTAAATACCAAATTTGAAAAGTTTTGGATTATATTTTAATTTAGTTTTTCATTAAAAACTGTTCTGAGCTTTAAGTAAAGTATCACTTCCGGTCTATCAATGTTATCCAAAATATAATGTTGTTCCTCTTCAAATTAAAGTCTTATATACCAAATTTGAAAAGTTTTGCATTATATTTTAATATAGTTTTTCATTAAAATCTGTTCTGAGCCTCAAGTAAAGTATCACTTCCGGTTTATCAATTTTAGCCAAAATCTAATATGTCATTCCTCTTGATATAAAAGTCTTAAATATTAAAATTGAAATTATATTTTAATATAGGTTTTCATTAAAAACTGTTATGGGTTTCAAGTAAAGTATCACTTCCGGTTTATCAATGTTGTCCAAAATCTAATATGTTGTTCTCCTTAATATAAAAGTCTTACATACCAAATTTAAAAAGTTTTGGAATATATCATAATATATTTTTCACGAAAATCTATTTTGAGCTTCAAGTAAAGTATCACTTCCGGTTTATCAATGTTATCCAAAATATAATGTTGTTCCCCTTGATATAAAAGTCTCAAATACTAAAATTGAAAAGTTTTGAATGATATTAACATAGTTTTTCATCAAAAACTGTTATGGGCTTCAAATAAAGTATCACTTCCGGTTTATCAATTTTAAACAAAATCTAATATGTTGTTTCCCCTCATACAGAAGTCTTAAATACAATATTTGAAAAGTTTTGGAGTAAATCATAGTATATTTTTCACGAAAATCTATTCGGAGCTTCAAGTAAAGTATCACTTCCGGTTTATTAATTTTAGCTAAAATTTAAAATTTTATTCCCCTTGATATAACAGTCTTAAATACTAAAATTGAAAAGTTTTGAATTATATTTTAATATAGTTTTTCATTAAAAACAGTTATAGGCTTCAAGTAAAGTATCACTTCCGGTTTGTCAATTTTATCCAAAATCTAATATGTTGTTCTTCTTAATATAAAAGTCTTAAATACCAAATTTAAAAAGTTTTGGAATATATCATAATATATTTTTCACGAAAATCTGTTTTGTGCTTCAAGTAAAGTATCACTTCCGGTTTATCAATGTTATTCAAAAAATAATATGTTGTTTCCCTTGATATAAAAGTCTCAAATACTAAAATTGAAAAGTTTTGAATAATATTTTAACATATTATTTCATTAAAATCTGTTTTGTGCTTCAAGTAAAGTATCACTTCCGGTTTATCAATATTATTCAAAATATAATATGTTGTTCCCCTTGATATAAAAGTCTTAAATACTAAAATTGAAAAGTTTTGAATGATATTTTAACATTATTTCATTAAAAACTGTTCTGAGCTTCAAGTAAAGTATCACTTCCGGTTTATTAATTTCAGCTAAAATCTAATATTTTATTCCCCTTGATATAAAAGTCTTAAATACTAAAATTGAAAAGTTTTGGATTATATTTTAATATAGGTTTTCATTAAAAACTCTTATGGGTTTCAAATAAAGTACTACTTCCGGTTGTCTAATTTTACCCAAAATCAAATCAACTGTTTACATGAATTCAGGAAGTTTAAATACGGAAACTAGAAATTTTTGGAAGTTTTTTGTAAGAGTTCTCGTGGAGAAAAAAATGTCCCACACACAGACTTTGGTTGTTTAATTTAATTCAAAAGTATTCCTTTCTAACATGTATAATTTATGGGAACCATTGTTTCGTCATAAAACATCAAAATATTTAAGTCTCAATGTTCCCCACGTGAATTACTAAACGGCGGGTGCATAGGGTGTGACAGAGAAAGGAATATTGTAAGACAGAGACATCACGCCATAGAATAATGAAGATAGGATTGAACACTTACTCGCAAATATTGATTTATATTAGACAAGGAGATGAATATATATTACTATTTCATTTTAATGAACTCTTTTTCATACTGCAATATTTGTTGGGAAACATGGTGTTAAGTCCGTGTCTGTAGCATATCTCGGTGATCAAAGAGTAATTAAAACAGGAGTGGACACTCACTCAAATATTAATTTGTGTAAGACAGAGAGGGGAATATATAACTTTTTCTTTCTAATGAACTCTTCTTTTTTACTGGAATGTTCGTTGGGAAATATGGTGTAAAATCCGTGCATATCTCGGTGACAGACAACACCATGTATTTATACAGATAGTTAAGAAGATGCAAATACTTATTAACTAATCTAATAGGTATATGGGGAGATGTGTATTTTTGTAGGAACATAAAAGATATCTCAATTTTTTTTTTCAAGTATGAATACAGCCAGGTTGACCCTATTTGTATATATGGAAGTGGTTAAATAGTTGTTTAAAAAATAAACAAACGAGTTCAAATCTGGTATCGTAACTCTCCTAAATTTCTATTTTCTTATCTAAGCTTTTTGTATTCATATAAAGACTTGGTTATATTTTGGCTAAAATTGATAAACCGGAAGTGGTACTTTACTTGAAGCTATGAACAGATTTGCTTGAAAAAATATGTATATTAAGGCATCATCCAAAACTTTTCAAATTTGTTATTTAAGACTTTTAGATTAATGAGAACGACATACTAGATTTTTGTTAAAATGGATAAACCGGAAGTCGTACTTTACTTGAAGTTCTGAACAGATTTGCTTGAAAACATATATTAAGGCGTGATCTAAAACTTTTCTAATTTGGCATTAAAGACTTTTAGATTAATGAGAACGACATACTTGATTCTTGGTAAAATGAATAAACCGGAAGTCGTACTTTACTTGAAGCTATGAACAGATTTGCTTGAAAAAATATATTAAGGCATGATCCAAAACTTTTCAAATTTGGTATTTAAGACTTTTATATTAATGAGAACGACATACTAGATTTTTGGTAAAATGGATAAACCGGAAGTGGTACTTTACTTGAAGCTATGAACAGATTTGCTTGAAAAAATATATTAAGGCATGATCCAAAACTTTTCAAATTTGGTATTTAAGACTTTTAGATTAATGAGAACGACATATTAGATTTTTGGTAAAATGGATAAACCGGAAGTCGTACTTTACTTGAAGTTCTGAACAGATTTGCTTGAAAAAATATATTAAGGCGTGATCTAAAACTTTTCTAATTTGGCATTAAAGACTTTTAGATTAGTGAGAACGCCATAATAGATTTTTGTTAAAATGGATAAACCGGAAGTGGTACTTTACTTGAAGCTCTGAACAGATTTGCTTAAAAAAATATATTAAGGCATGATCCAAAACTTTTCAAATTTGGTATTTAAGACTTTTAGATCAATGAGAACGACATACTAGATTTTTCTAAAATGGATAAACCGGAAGTGGTACTTTACTTGAAGCTCGGAACAGATTTGTGTGAAAAAATATATTAAGGCATGATCCAAAACTTTTCAAATTTGGTATTTAAGACTTTTAGATTAATGAGAACGACATACTAGATTTTTGCTAAAATTGATTAACCGGAAGTGGTATTTTACTTGAAGCTCTGAACAGATTTGCTTGAAAAAATATATTAAGGCATGATCCAAAACTTTTCAAATTTGGTATTTAAGACTTTTAGATCAATGAGAACGACATACTAGATTTTTCTAAAATGGATAAACCGGAAGTGGTACTTTACTTGAAGCTCTGAACAGATTTGCTTGAAAAAATATATTAAGGCATGATCCAAAACTTTTCAAATTTGGTATTTAAGATTTTTAGATTAATGAGAACGACCTACTAGATTTTTCTAAAATGGATAAACCGGAAGTGGTACTTTACTTGAAGCTCGGAACAGATTTGCTTGAAAAAATATATTATGGTATTATCCAAAACATTTCAAATTTGGTATTTGACTTTTGGATTAATGAGAACGACATACTAGATTTTTGCTAAAATGAATAAACCGGAAGTTATACTTTACTTGAAGCTCTGAACAGATTTGCCTGAAAAAATATATTAAGGCATGATCCAAAACTTTTCAAATTTGGTATTTAAGACTTTTAGATTAATGAGAACGACATACTAGATTTTTGGTAAAATGAATAAACCGGAAGTCGTACTTTACTTGAAGTTCTGAACAGATTTGCCTGAAAAAATATATTAAGGCATGATCCTAAACTTTTCAAATTTGGTATTTAAGACTTTTAGATTAATGAGAACGACATAATAAATTTTTGCTAAAATGGATAAACCGGAAGTGGTACTTTACTTGAATCTCTGAACATATTTGCTTGAAAGAATATACTAAGGCATGATCCAAAACTTTTAAAATTTGGTATTTAAGACTTTTAGATTAATGAGAACGACATATTAGATTTTTGCTAAAATGGATAAACCGGAAGTGGTACTTTACTTGAAGCTCTGAACAGTTTTGCGTGAAAAAATATAAGGCATGATCCAATACTTTTCAAATTTGGTATTTAAGACTTTTAGATTAATGAGAACGACATACTTGATTTTTGGTAAAATGAATAAACCGGAAGTCGTACTTTACTTGAAGCTCTGAACAGATTTGCTTGAAAAAATATATTAAGGCATGATCCAAAACTTTTCAAATTTGGTATTTAAGACTTTTAGATTAATGAGAACGACATACTTGATTCTTGGTAAAATGAATAAACCGAAAGTCGTACTTTACTTGAAGCTCTGAACAGATTTGCTTGAAAAAATATATTTAAGCATGATACAAAACTTTT
>CAUJCB010000273.1:0-37500 GCA_963082715.1 Harpalus rubripes | reverse complement strand
CAGGCGGACATTTAGTTGATCTGAGACGTCAAGAAAATTGGAGAATTTGAATGCAGCGTTCGAGCTTTGGATTTCAACACTGCAGATCTTCCAAGGCAGCTCTTCTAAAGGATACCTGAGCACAAAAAAAATCTTTACGGCGTAAACGATCACCGATAGATGAACTGGTAAGAAACTTTATTTTTTTTTTTAAATATTTGATCTCATGTTCAATCATGAGAACTTATACTCGAAGGAATATGACTATAATATATGGCTGAATTTTATCTTGTATTCAAATTCGATTTTGAGTACTACATTGAAAGAAATATAACTTTCATGGATGTCTGTATAATATTCAGACAATTTAAAATTGAAATATCGACTATTTATCAATAAAATGAATATCTGGAAACATATGATTAATATATATCTTTCAGGACTCGGACATCAAGAAGACTAGATTAATATAGTAGATTTTTTGTTAGTTTTAAGATCTTTTAAATGTATTTTCAGGTCTTAATTAAACTTTGGCTCATCGCGCCGTTAAGCAAACACGCGTTTCTTTAAAAATGAAAATAAATTGATTAAATTGAAGTGCATTCCTTGGCGATTCATCGTAAAATCGTACGTCTACGTTTGCCACCGTGGTACGCGTACTGCGCGGTTGTCCAGACGATACATAGGGAGAGTGAATGTGAAAAGAAAAATATATGTATCGGGGCATGAATGATGCGAATGGGTGAGAGAATCAGTGAGAGGGTCAGGAAGGTGGGAGAGATTCGAAACTTGATGTGGGTTCGGGTTTCCTTATTTAATATCACGGTTAGTGGGATGGGTAGGCAGGGTTCGTGCGCGATTTTTCCATAATTGAGTGGACTGATATGGTTAGCCATGCCATGTGAAACCAGTTGTTTATTCTGGGGGATCGCTTCGCACTTGTGCGAATGTTTCTAGGGACAGTTTAATTCTTTTGTAGTAAAGTTGCTGGCCATCGTATTGGCTTACGCTCTAGATTGCTAGACTCGAATGAGAAAAGATTATACGAACCTGAATGCTATCACAGGAAGCTTTCTTATGGCGTCTATGTGCTCTCCTCATCCGGAGGCAACGTATGTAATCATCATTTAATGTTAATGGCAACGAATAATAATTAGAAACAGTAAAGTTTTTGTTTGATTTAACTTTGTTTGAGCACACGGGTTGATCGCGTTCGGGGTAGGTATCGCGTATGAGATCGGGCGATGTCTCCGGGAGTAACTCGCTCAGGCATCCAAGCCGAGTAGATTACATGTAACTGTCTATCTTGTCCTTAGGGAGTTCGCGTTTGCAGGCCGTACATGCAGTGCATCGTGTGGGGTCGGCTAAACCCCCTCGTAAACTACATGTGAGAACCACCCCGGCGTTCCCACTTTTTGTCTTAGCTCGCAAATCTCTCTCTCATACGTCGCCTTTAGCTTAGAATAGTCTAGATATAAGATAGATTGCGTAGACATAAGATAGCTTAGATATAAGATAGGCAAGGGTTATTTTTGCTTTTTGAGAGAGAGATAAAAATTAACGTAACTTCACACTTTTAGATTTGTTATTCTTTGAACAAGATATTAACGTAAGATAGGCTTAGATTTGCTATTCTTTGAACGAGATATTAACGTAAGATAGGCTATTTTGCGCACTTCACCAACTTAATTTGAGGGGTTCTACAATAACTTAAGTTTGATTATAAAATATTGTACACGAAATTGTATTTATTTAATAAATGATATATATGGGGAGCGTGGGTTTGGCATTTGAGGGCGGTTGCTCCCTATATATACAATTTATTAAATAAAGAGTATAGTTTTAAAGTAGTTCTAAGTTGGAAGAGTACCCTACCTGCCCTGTCACTGTCGTCGAGATTGCAGTGCCGATTGGTGACGCAGACCATGGCTTCCTCTTCATAAAGACTGTGTACACAATAAAAACAATCTTTTATGTTGTGTTTATTTTAATTTCAACCTATCACATTAGTTGTACAGTAGGTAGTTTTAGTAAAAATTGTAATTATCATTAAGTATTTAGACGCGGTCAGGGTAAAGTTAGATTTTAAGTATTTATTGTAAACGAAGCTATGTATTAATCAATATTATATATTTTGGTAAGTGGGCGGTTGGGTGGTAACACCAAAAAAATATATAATGTTCGCAAACTGTCTTTAACTGAATAGGAAATCTTGTACCTTTAACAATGGGAACAGGAAATCTTATTTAGGGACTCCAAGATTTAATTTGTTAAATAGTCTATAAGTGTTGTAAACGGAACTCTTTTTAATATATATTGGGTAGTAGATACCCTAAAAATATATAAGTAGAGTTTTGGATTAGTTATAAAACTAAAATGTTTGTTACCAATTGAAATTATTACGGTTATATTATTTGTTATTAATTATTTTGCGTCTTTATTTTGTAAAAAGTTTTATCTTTAGATAAACTATTTACAGAATAAAAATACAAAATAATTAATAACATATGAATATATCCATGATAATGGTAATTTTATTTGATAACAAACGTTTTAATTTTATATCTAAACCATGTTTGACACTGTTATTAGATTTGTTAACAAATTTAGTAACATTTATGAACTGAATTATAACTCATCAAACGTAAAAGACATTTGTGTTTAAAAATTCTGTTCATAATTATTTCTTACTAAGTTTGTTATCAAATTTGAAAACAATCTAATAACAACAGTACAGGAAATAATTAAATATATCTGAAATTTTTTCATGTAAACATCCCTTACCGGTTACCCCAGAATTTTGGTATTTTTTTAATGAATGCATTGTTAGTTAACTAAAATATAAAGTTTTAAATTTTTTTCTCTTGTAGTACAGGAAATAATTAAATATATTTGAATTTTTTTCATGTAAACACCCCTTGCCGGTTTCCCCAGAATTTTGGTATTATGTTGTAAATATTAAATAAATACATACTTCCCTGTTTTTGTTGTAGTTTTTTCTCATGAAATAAAGGGTTGTTAGTTAAAAAATTGTATTAGTTTAAGTAATATTTATTGTTTATTTGTAATACGTTGTTGTCTTTATTATGTTCATAGCTGAAATTGCATTTATTTTTATTAGTCTTTGTATTTTATAAATATGTATACTTACCCTGTCCTGAAAAATTATAAATAGGGATGTTTAAATAATAGTTTGTATTAATTTTACATGTATTAATTGTTTATGTGTATTTTACATTGTTGTATTTCATGCAATTACCCTTAATGTACAATATTTCATAGAATAAAATATAAATTAAAATATAATTTATCTATTCCTTACTCCTTACACGTATGTAGTTTTTAAAACGGCCGCAAGGGTGCAGCAGTTGTCGATAAACGTTGCAATTCAAGTAAAACTGTGCCCATCATATATCTGCGCCTAAAATATAGGCAACCATAATTTCATATGGTAGCATCAATGCGCGATTTTTTACAAAATTTGGTGCATAGATGCTACTTTAAGGTAGCATCTATGCACGATTTTTTAGAAAATTCAGTGCATAGATGCTTCTTTTTTAAACGCAGAAAAAAGAAGTAGTCATGCATCATTTTTTCAAAAATTTGGTGCATTGATGCTTCTTTTTTAAACGCAGAAAAAAGAAGTAGTCATGCACCATTTTTAAGAAAATTTGGTGCATTGATGCTTCATTTTTTAAACGCAGAAAAAAGTAGTCATGCACCATTTTTTCAAAAATTTGGTGCATTGATGCTTCTTTTTTAAACGCAGAAAAAAGAAGTAGTCATGCATCATTTTTAAGAAAATTTGGTGCATTGATGCTTCATTTTTTAAACGCAGAAAAAACAAGTAGTAATGCACCATTTTTTCAAAAATTTGGTGCATTGATGCTTCTTTTTTAATGGATTAAAATTCCCAATAGGTATATCAAAGAAGCATCCATGCACGATTTACTGAGTTTAAATTCCCAGTAGATATACGCTGTTTCCGACAGGTGCTGCCCCCTGGCGGCTGTTTTAAGAACTATATACGTAATACGATCACGACTCTTAGAAACTATATACTTACGTATGTTTGAGGGATGTATTATAAAAATACAAACTAAAGATTAGAAAATAAGTAATTTTTAATTTAATTTTATTGTTTATTAGCAATATATAATTACAAATATATTTAAAATATACATTAACATTTTATTTAAATAAACTTTTTTGTTTTATTTATATAGTGACAATTATAAACAGAAATATAACACAACACAAATGAAAAGTACATTTGTGTTTAAATTATTTCATACTGTTTGTTACCAAATAAAAGTATCATTATTTTATAACAAAATAAGGATGCAAAATGACTAATAGAAAAATACAACTACAATAATGATAATTTTATTTGGTAACTAACATTTTACAACTAAATCCTGTTTGGCACGTTAAAAATTGTTACTAAATTAGTTAACAAATCTAATAACAATTTATGACAGTGTCAAACATGGTTTAGTTTTAATAAATTAAATCTTGGAGTCCCTAAATAAGATTTCCTGTTCCCATTGTTAAAGGTACAAGATTTCGTATTCAGTTAAAGACCGTTTGCGAACATTATATATTTTTTTGGTGTTACCACCCAACCGCCCACTTACCAAAATATATAATATTTATGAATACAAAGCTTCGTTTACAATAAATACTTAAAATCTATCTTTACCCTGACCGCGCTTAAATGCTTAATAATAAATACAATTTTTACTAAAACTACCTACTGTACAACTAATGTGATAGGTTGAAATTAAAATAAACACAACATAAAAGATTGTTTTTATTGTGTACACAGTCTGTATGAAGAGGAAGCCATGGTCTGCGTCACCAATCGGCACTGCAATCTCGACAACAGTGACAGGGATGTAGGGATTTCTTTCAACTTAAAACTATCTTAAAAGTAAATTGTTTATTTAATAAATTGTATATATAGGAAGCAACCGCCCTCAAATGCAAAACCCACGCTCCCCATATATACCATTTATTAAATAAATACAATTTCGTGTACAATATTTTATAATCAAACTTAAGCTATTGTAGAACCCCCCAAATTAAGTTGGTGAAGTGCGCAAAATAGCCTATCTTACGTTAATATCTCGTTCAAAGAATAGCAAATCTAAAAGTGTGAAGTTACGTTAATTTTTCTCCCTCTCTCAAAAAGCAAAAACAACCCTTGCCTATCTTATATCTAAGCTATCTTATGTCTACGCAATCTATCTTATATCTAGACTATGCTAAGCTAAAGGCGACGTATGAGAGAGAGATTTACGAGCTAAGACAAAAAGTGAGTACACCGGAGTGGTTCTCACATATAGTTTACGAGGGGGTTTGGCCGACCCCACACGATGCACTGCATGTACGGCCTGCAAACGCGAACTCCCTAAGGACAAGATAGACAGTTACATGTAATCTACTCGGCTTGGATGCCTGAGCGAGTTACTCCCGGAGACATCGCCCGATCTCATACGCGATACCTACCCCGAACGCGACCAACCCGTGTGCTCAAACAAAGTTAAATCAAACAAAAACTTTACTGTTTCTAATTATTATTCGTTGCCATTAACATTAAATGATGATTACATACGTTGCCTCCGGATGAAGAGAGCACATAGACGCCATAAGAAAGCTTCCTGTGATAGCATTCAGGTTCGTATAATCTTTTCTCATTCGAGTCTAGCAATCTAGAGCGTAAGCCAATACGATGGCCAGCAACTTTACTACAAAAGAATTAAACTGTCCCTAGAAACATTCGCACAAGTGCGAAGCGATCCCCCAGAATAAACAACTGGTTTCACATGGCATGGCTAACCATATCAGTCCACTCAATTATGGAAAAATCGCGCACGAACCCTACCTACCCATCCCACTACCGTGATGTTAAATAAGGAAACCCGAACCCACATCAAGTTTCGAATCTCTCCCACCATCCTGACCCTCTCACTGATTCTCTCACCCATTCGCATCATTCATGCCCCGATACATATATTTTTCTTTTCACATTCACTCTCCCTATGTATCGTCTGGATAACCCGCGCAGTACGCGTACCACGGTGGCAAACGTAGACGCACGATTTTATGATGAATCGCCAAGGAATGCACTTCAAATTAATCAATTTATTTTCATTTTTAAAGAAAACGCGTATTTGCTCAACGGCGCGATGAGCCAAAGTTTAATTAAGACCTGAAAATACATTTAAAAGATCTTAAAACTAACTTAAAATCTACTATATTAATCTAGTCTTCTTGATGTCCGAGTCCTGAAAGATATATATTAATCATATGTTCCCAGATATTGATTTTATTTATAAATAGCCGATATTTCAATTTTAAATTGTTTGAATATTATACAGACATCCATGAAAGTTATTTTTCTTTCAATGTAGTACTCAAAATCGAATTTGAATACAAGATAATATTTAGCCATATATTATAGTCATATTCCTTCGACTATAAGTTCTCATGATTGAACATGAGATCAAATATTTTTAAAAAAAAATAAAGTTTCTTACCAGTTCATCTATCGGTGATCGTTTACGCCGTAAAGATTTTTTTTGTGCTCAGGTATCCTTTAGAAGAGCTGCCTTGAAAGATCTGCAGTGTTGAAATCCAAAGCTCGAACGCTGCATTCAAATTCTCCAATTTTCTTGACGTCTCAGATCAACCAAATGTCCGCCTGTTAAATAATAATTATTAGTTTGTGATATTGTTTAAACCATTTCAAAAAACTGTTGAATAAAATTTCTTCAGTACACAAGACACTTGATTTATTTAACGAATACACTTGTACCATGCGATATTTTCTCCAATACTTTTAAATGGTTTCAAATGTATTTGAAATTTGCTTTAATTTGATATTTCTTAACTTAATGGGTAGTAACTACATTTGAACCAGTTAATTATTATTCCAAGATTCTGAAGTCTAATTGTTTTCCTGTAACTATTTAAAATGTTATTCAACTTTGAATTGTTTGAATTTATACAGACATCTATGAAAGATATAGTTCTTTCAATGTAGCACTCAAAATCGAATTTGAGTGCAAGATAATATTTATACATATATTATAGTCATATTCCTTTGACTATAAGCTCTCATGATTGAACATGAGACCAAATATTTTGTAAATAAATAAAGTTTCTTACCAGATTATTCATCGGTGGTCGTCTACGCCGTAGAAGATTTATCTGGTGCTCAGCAATCCTTTAGAAAAGCTGCTTTAGAAGAACTTTAGTGTTGAAATCCAAAGCTCGAATGCTGCAACAAAATTCTTCAATTTTCTAGAGGTCTCAGTCCAACCAAAACGTCCGCCTATTAAATAATAATTATTAGTTTGTTGGATAAAATTTCGTATGGCAAACGTGTACAATACAATATTTTATCCAACAGTTTTTAAATGGTTCCAAATGTATTTGAAATTTGCTTTAATTTGATATTTCGAAAGCACATTTGAAAAAAAATAGTGTAGAGAAGGCTATCCAAAGGAGATATATGTCAATTTAAGGGCTTTACAAAGTAAAATAATTATAAGAACTAGACAAAATTTCCAGATATTCTAAATGGGACATATCTGCTTTTGTCTTAGCCACAAGCAAATAATATGAAATCTAGTAAGATTCTTACCTTATAAATATATACAGCACACTTGAAATGTTGCGTTGTCTCCTGTTTCTCCTAAAGGTGCGCTGCCATTTTCATGTTTCCGAAGCCCTCATGTTGAATTTCTAGGTTGTGGGGCCCTAATGTTAGAACAACGTTGTTTCTTTTTTCTCCTATAGGTGCTCTACCGTATTCTGCTGTCATTTTCATGTATCCGATGTCCTCATTGTCATGCATTGATTTCTTGTGAATTGTAGAACTTGTAACGGAAAATGTTGCTCGGTCGATTATTCCATATTTGAATTCTACGTTAAATATTGCGGCTGTATGTGTTATATTTTTAAAATATTTATTCATAGTTCATATATGAAGACATCAACAACAAAAACTTTAAATTCAATTCGATGTATCTTGTAATTAGTTTAAATCGAATTTCTTTCGCATTTTTTGGCGGCGGACGTTTGCTGTTCATTTCGTGTTAACCGGAGGGCACGTGTGGTATTCTACCACGGACGCGAACAGCTTTACCCTCCATTTATAATAAATTGGTTGTAACCACCAATTTTGAATTTCTTTCTAAAGCTGTGAAAGACGTACCCGTTTTCTGTAAATAAAATGTTCAATTCACAAATACAATAATAATAATAATAATAATAATTTACCGGTAAGACAAATATGGGAGACGAACGTGGTAGAAAAAAGAGACGGAGGAAGACCTGGAGATCTGGGATAAGGTAATACTGAAGATCTTGGAGAAGAATAACACAACAGTTCAAGACGCTAGGAAGATGGCAAGGAATAAGAAGCAACGGGCAAAATTCGTACACGATTATTTGTACATCTCACATTCTCTTGTCTTAGTGAACAGACTGACTACAGTACACAATAAATATTATTTTAAGATCCTTAACTTACAACATGGGAAATTTTATCTCATGTGGTATTGAAAATTATATCGGCCAAGTGATGCCCGTCATTGTCCAAACTCTGTTGCAAGCAAATTATGAAGTTTTGAATAACTTTTTCGAACATTTCTTGAGGTATACGGCGGAGTTCTGTTCGGATTGCCTCCTTTAGTGTTTGCGGGCCAAGGAATATCGCCTCTCAGGGAGATTACAATTTCTCGAAATCTGCATTGATGCCCGCGCTGTGTGGGTCGTGAGACATTTGTAACAATCTTTATGAATTTGTCAATTCATAACCTACGTCGGGATTACTAACTTCCGGTTTATCAATTTTAGCAAAAATCTAATATGTCGTTCTCATTAATCTAGGAGTCTTAAATACCAAATTTCAAAAGTATTGGATCATGCCGTAATATATTTTTTCAAGCAAATCTGTTCCAAGCTTCAAGTAAAGTACGACTTCCGGTTAATCAATTTTAGGAAAAATCTAATATGTCGTTCGCAATAATCAAAAAGTTTTAAATACCAAATATTACCCACTCTTGCCCTGAGTGGATAATAATTATGGTAAACGATAAAAATACAAAAACTATAAAACTGGGCGACAACGTTAATTTATGGACGATACGAAAAATCTTACTACTATGCCCAGATTTTAAACCCGCGAAAGTAATGGTGAGAGCGGCGTAACTCAGTGGTAGATTAGGGGTGAGTTTTACATAAAGAAGAGGGAGAGGGCGCCAGTCGAAATAAAATTCAGCCCCTCTCAACCGGACGTGTTTCGACACACGGCACGGAACTGGGAAAATGCGGCAATAAGGAAATATAGTGTGGTTAACGGTACTGATAATAGGGGAATATGCTTCGAATATAAACTCTGTACGTAAGATAAAACGAATATTTAATAGCCGTACTTCTACAATCATAAAAAAACCTTAAGTCCGGTTCGCGGGAACATTCAAATATTTTAGTAACAAAGCAACACTGAATCGTGCGTGCCTGCGAGCGTTGACAGAAAGTAACTAGTATATCAAAATGGCGCGGGCGATGATGTGTGCGTCGCTGGCCAAGGACATGCGCGTCAATCGCAGTAAATAAACCATCTGAACGGTATTCTAACCTAAACGAAGTCGTTCGCAGATTCGTAATCCAGTTTACAAGTGAATTAAATATACAAGTCGACCGCGAATCGGCTTGGTAGTACAACTAATATAAGTAATCGATTTTGACGTTACATAATACACATGAATGCAGGTTATGAAATATGACAGTACGTTTGATATAAATGAGTTGAACAACAGGGAAGCCGTTGTCCCAATAAATAGCATGGAATAATAAAGTGAAAAAGACTCTTATCTGGGCGCTGGGCTGACACGGCTGGCTGTGAGTGTGGAGGCGACAGATGACACCAAAAGCTCCAATCGCAGACGAGGTGTGTGCAGATAGCCAAACCAGGTTGCACCAGGTGGTTTTCCCGCAAGTACAGGAAACTGTGATGGCGAATAGTGGTGGTAACTTCCAGATAATCAGTCGTAGGCGTCAAACAGCACAGGTATTTCATCAACGAATGCTGAACAATCAACCTTGAGGTTCGATACGTGATGTACAGCTCGTGATCGATATGTAAAGTCCCAATCGATGGGGTGACGTCACGATAAACGTAGTGAGAATAAAGTCGATAAATGTACACGTGAACGTGACAAGACGGTAACGTCAAAAACGTAACTTGAAAATAAAACTAGAAATAAAAAATAAAAAGCCTAAAAAGAACGATTACTGTTAGAACTCCAGGCGACAAAGATATAAGAGAACGGTAAGTGAATCACATGTGCAAACTCACCTAAGTTAATATGCGGCTAAAATAGTAAATTCAGTTGCAGGACTGTGTGTATTAAATCGCGAATACACGGAGGAACCACTCTGTTCCAAAAAATTAGTTGCCGTACAAAAATTCCCTCACACGAGGATAATATTTCGAAAAACGATAATAACGGTAACTTCAGCGACACCAAAATTTTACGTGCAACTCCACAGGCTGCTAACGAAGAAGACTTGAAAAATGAAGATTTTGCAATCCTTTACCAATAAACACGTTAAATCTTTACACAAGCGTCGGTGGGGGTCGTTCACCTGGCCTTGAGAATGAACTAGCTGAGTTGGTCAAGATGACGAAGACGACCGCAACGCGGGGACGTCATCAAGGTTGACTGAGATGCAGGCGTAAGAGAAATCGACATGTAACACAAATTTGAAAAGTTTGGATCATGCCTTAATATAATTTTTCAAGCAAATCTGTTGCGAGCCTCAAGTAAAGTACCACTTCCGGTTTATCCATTTTACCAAGAATCTAATATGGCATTCTCATTAATCTAAAAGTCTTAAATACCAAATTAGAAAAGTTTTGTATCATGCCTTAATATATTTTTTTTTAAATCTGTTCCGAGCTTCAAGTAAAGTACGACTTCCGGTTAGGCAATTTTAGCAAAAATCTAATATGGCGTTCTCATTAATCAAAAAGTCTAGTATCATTGCTGCATTCATATTTGAAAAAAAAAATGAGACATCTTTTATGTTCCTGTAAAAATATACATCTCCCCATATATCTATTAGATTAGTTAATAAGTATTTGCATCTCACTATCTGTAATACATGGTGCTGCCCGTCACCGAGATATGCACGGAATTTACACCATATTTCCCAAGGAACATTCCAGTAAAAAGAAGAGTTCATTAGAAAGAAATATATATTCCCCTCTGTGTCTTACACAAATTCATATTTGAAAGTGAGTGTCCACTCCTGTTTTTATTACTCTATGATCACCGAGATATGTTACGCGTTTGGACTTAACACCATGTTTCCCAACAAATATTACAGTAATAAGAAGAGTTCATTAGAAAGAAATAAGTATATTTTCCCCTCTCTGACGTCTAACAAAGATCAATAAAACAATATTTGCAAGCGAGTGTTTACTCCTGTATTTATTATTCTATGGCGTGATGTCTCTGTCTTTACAGTATACCTTTCTCTGTTACACAAAAATCAATATACACCCCCATGCACCCGCCGTTTAGTAATTGGCATGGGGACCACTTTGAGGTAAAAATTGAGATTTAATTTATTTGATGTTTAAGGTGACATGATACCCCAGCGCGCGAAATTCAAAATTGATAAAATGGTTTTTCATTTTTTATATAAAATTGTGTAATGTAATATGATTTCTTCGTATACACAAATAAAAAGGGTATAATTTGCCATGAAAACAAAATAGTTTCGATAATATTTGTATGTATTTATTCACCCAAAATAATATTTTAAATATTATTTTGAATATATCTCCAGTTCAAAACCTACAATTTTGATTAAATTTGCAGTAAATATTTATAACAGGGTAAGGAATAAAATATGTGAAAATTAAGAAAAATGATTTTCGAGAACAATTTTAAAAATCCAAAAAACCTACTTTTTTCATACATTTTAATGTTTTTCTTCTATACTAAACTTACAATTTTGTTCATACATTAATATGTTTTGAAGAATATTATTATACATAACATATAAAAAAAAATCAAAAATTAAATTTCGGGAACATACTTAAAAAAAATAAAATGTTAAATTTTATTTATTTTCTCAAGTCTGTGAAATTCCATTCCTAAAATTTGTTTAGTATTGCGTACTGTACACATTTTTGTATTTCTTAGGCAAGTATTTTAAATATTTATCGTTTAATATAGAAGATATTGATAATTAAAACACATTCGGTAAGTATTTTCGTCAAATATCAGGAAGTGGCGCTATGAGTAGACCTAGCGGTGCATAGATGAACTATAATGAAATCGGTGACTCCATGGAAAATAGAAAAATTGATGCGAATAACAAGTACATACGTTTAATTTAGTTTTTTATATTATATTTATACGCCGATATTTTAACTTAAAAATTAGAAGAAGGTAATTTTTTTAGAAATTTCTAAAGAAATTACGTTCTATAGGTACGCACTAGTCATTGGTATTGTTAGTGTTACTATGAATACAAAAAATTATAAATAGTTCCCAATAATTATTTTCATTAAAATGTAAAATTTTATTAATTATCAAATTCAAATTGTAGGTATAGGCATATGCTTACTTCGTGTTTGTGCTTTATCTAATCATGGAAAAATTACAAATTTATATTAATAAAGTTGTTTTGTAAATATATATGACGGCTTGTGGGTCGGATAACAGGGTAGGCGACACAAAAAGCAATAACAAAAAATTGAAGGGAAAATGCGTACAAGTATATACGGAGTGTCTACTTTTTGTTAAAATTTTAATTTGGCGATATCGCTTTATCTATCAATTTTATAAAAAATGTGTAATGTTCAGAATGAAAATGTACACCGATGAGTATCAAATTTGTTGTTAAATTGTTTCTTATGTACGAGTTACAAGCAAAAGAAAATCCATGAATTAAGGCATTTATCAAAGTGCCTTGAAAAATAAGACAATAATATATGTTTGATGTTTCTGACATATATTTCATTTGATATCGTTATTATTAGAATCTGTGATTAATTTTTACTTCTAGATTAAATCTTCCTATTATTCTAATAAAAAGAAAATTTAAAAAATGTCAGATATATCAGAAACAACAAACATTTGTATATTATTAAAAAAAGAAAGCGGTCTTTATGTGTTGAATTCAGTTATTGCGGCCGAGGCGCTAGCCAAGGTCAGGCAAGCTGGGTAAAATAAAAAAAGGGCATTCTACTCCGAATGACATATACTAATTTTTCTTCAAGTGTTTCACATAAGTTTTGACATTTTTCTGAAATTTTTTTAATTGTAGAATTTGCAATTTCAGCCAAAGCTGGCTGTGTACACTACAAACCATTAACGATACAACTGTCAAATAACAATTTTCAATATGATGTGTTGCTGTGCTGTAGCGACTGCCGCCGCCAGCAGTGAATAAACACGCTAACATTTTTTTACTAGTACAATAATAACAACATTTTTGTACTAGTATGACAATGATTATCTTCTACAGTGTGTGTACAGTAGCATATGAATATAGTAATACGCTTAAAGAAAAAAAAATATTATTGTCTTATTTGTCATGCTACTCTAATAATTGCCTTAAATCGCATATTTTCTTTTGCTTCTAACTTGTACATACGAAATAATTTAACAACAAACTGAATACTCATCCATGCACAAATTTTAACATTAAATTTCCTGTTCGAGAAAAAAAAGTAGACACCCGTTATGTTTCCATTAATATTGGATATTAAGTAATTATTTCTCTAATGATAATAGCAATAATAATGAAAGTGCTAATCATCTGTCTCAGACTCACCATTGAATTTCTGAGGCAAACTACGGACGAGTACGGTGTGCTAAGGCTAGAGCAGGGAGCCAGGGACGAACGATAGGCTACCTGCTTCCAGTCCTATAAGCAGGGCACGTGTTTGGATCTAAGGGCAGGGGTCAAGGGGTGCGACTGTACAGCTCTGCTGCACAGGCGAAAGTACATTTTCTTTTGTAGCTTGTATAATTAAATAAAAAAAAATAGAAATTTTACATGCTACTTTTCTAAAATTTATTTTAACATACATATTATGATACTAGACAAAAAATAAATACCCGTATTTTTTTTCAATCAATTAATTATTTGTAGATTATGAGAAAACAATTATTATAAAAAATTTGGGGAAGGGATATGTAGACTGAGAGGAAAATTGATAGTTATAGCCACCTGTCGCCTTGCCACATGCCACAACATAATCACGACGCTGGTCTATAACTACCTTCTTCCATCCCTGTCTATGTGTCTTCTTCCACGATCCTACCTTGATAGCGTCACATATCTCCAAAATATTATATTGACTAATTACAATACTATTATAAACACATGTTTAGTTAGTTTTTTTATTATAATAATGAGAGTGATGAGACGCTAGTGTTTAATTTTTATATTTTATGACATATTGAAATTCGATTCTAGTCACATACCCCCAAAATGAATTTGTCCAAAAGTCGGAAAATTATTTCTTATTATTTATTTAATTCTTGAAGTGTACATTTTTAGTGTCACTCCTCAACATGAAATTTTTAACAGAAACAATTAGAAATTTATTTATTTCCTATTCACGTGATTAGATAAATCATTATTTTGAATAAAAATTTTGTGTTGGTCAATGGCACTAAAAATGAACACTTGAAGAATAAAATAAATAATAAGAAATAATTCTCTGTATTCTGGAAAAATTCTTTTTGATTTAGAATCAGTACATTGAAATGTATACCATCCATTTTTTACCCTTTTTTAACACCCTGTGCAGATAATCATATTTCAAAATAAAATAAAAATGTTTGGTCGGTGTTACGTTATCATAAAATACATATCTGTAGTACATAAAATAATTGCATTTGTTTTGCAATTTTATCACTTTCATGTTTTAATATTTAAGTAAAGTGGCATACGTTACCACTAATAAACACGGTTGCAATGTATCGTAATCTGCAATTATTTCTATTCCAACGTAGGGTAGGTATTTGTTGCAATTGTAAAAGCACTTCAAGACAAACCAAAAACAATTATTTATATGAATAAAATATTATTTAAAACTCACATCAGTTAGAGTGAAAATAACAAGACTTGTCATTCTTGAAGGTTTGAAGTCAGAAGCGAAATATGGATAAACACTTTTTATTAATGGCGCTGTTTTGGAGCACTTCACCGTAAACTAAACGCACGTCGGTGTATTAAAAGTAACAGGCATTTTTGAACAACTTAATTTTTAAATTTTAATTTAATAAGTATAGTTTTTAACTTAATAGTATAGCTTGTTCGTAATTATCGACTTTCCAGTCCCGTAACTTTTACAACTGCAAAATATATTTCAGATTATAACTTTATTCAATTCTCATCATACTATGAACTTACGGAACAGCCTGTATATTGTCACGGAGAATATCTGCATTTTTATCTTTTGTTGTTTTGACAAATTAATATGATGTCTGATTTTTAAATACAGTGAATATTGCGTCATCCGTCAACTTTACACATTTTCTTTTTAAAACCAAACGTGTATCATGTGACGTAATGGATTCATGTTCACGAAGAATAAATTTTTCGTCAAAATGCGAAAAGCAAACTGCCGGGGAAATTGTAATTTTAAAATTTGATCGATGTATTCCATTTATCTATTTTTTCGCATCTCACTATCGCGTGAAAATTTGAAAACATTAGCAAATTTGGCCATGCTTGCACATTGGCACACAGCATTATAAAACCATTTTTACATTTTTAAAAAATTCTTTAATCAATTAATAACAATCAACAAAAACCAAGAAAAGACTAGTACGAGAGCGTATAGAATACTAAAATAAAACAAAATGAACCAAAGACATAAGCAAAAATATGTGTAAAAAGCAGGAATCAAAAACCAATATTGTACTCGATAATAGACAAACCCTAAATATAACGGTAGAAGAGTTTATGTATGGAATAGAATTATTTATTTCATAATAAATGTATCAATAATTGCAAGAATATAACACAAACTAAACCATACGATCAGGATAGTGCAACTAGGGATGCGCACGATACATCGATGTTTGAGAAAAATCGATATTAAGCTTTCGATATTTTATCTTTTTCGATAATATCGATCGACATAGATATTTGTTTTCGATATTTGCTCTCGATGTTTTCAAAAATGCATTCCTAATATGTAAAGAATTGTTAATCATAGACACGCTACTCTCCCGTGTCCTTCCTTTACTTACATATGTTTCGTCACAGTTTATATAATGTCTACCCTAATTTGGAGAAAATACTTCCACCATAACTGATAGCCACAGAGCCGCCGCTACGCTCTCTATCGATAGCTCTTTAAACGTGCTACAACTTTTATTAGGGTTGTTTTCTTGTATAATGTAGCGTTCTATCAAAATCGGCCAAAGAAGCCAAAATTTTCTCCAAAAAAACCCACAAAATGATCTGTTCAAGAGGATAATGGATACGATATATGTAACCAAACTCCTTTTTTGCAATACAGTATCAAAGACGTTTTCATCATAATTTATACAAAAAACATATCAGCTCTGTAGGTCCATTAGTTTGCGCACTACTGCGATTTTAATAAGAAAACTCGTGCCAATGAGATATACAACCCGCAATATACAGTGCCTGTGGAGCATTTTCTGGTGGCTACACCTCATAATCGGAAGGGTATGGTCCCACCAATATACAAACCAAACGGTTTGCTCGAATTGATGTTTGATTCTCCCTCGTGCAAGGCAATTCGGCGCACGTACTCGACTCTTTAGAAACTTCCGTGTCGGCGGGCCTCTGATAGCCACAGACACGCCTCTGAGCTCTATATAGATAGCTTTTGGAACGCGCTAAAGCTTTTATTTAGGTTGTTTTCCGGTATAACGTAGCGTTCTTGCGAAATCGGCCAAGGAAGTCAAAATTTTCTCCAAAAAACCACAATGTGCTCTGTTCAAGAGGAAAATGAATACGTTATAAGTAACGAAACTTTTTTTTGCACTGCAGCATCAAAGGCCTTATCATTACAATTAATATATATATATATATATATATATATATATATATATATAAATGCAGCTCTGTAGGTCCAATGGTTTGCGTACCACTGCGATTTTACTAAGAAAAGACCCGCCAATGAGGTATACAACCCGCAATATACAAAGCCTACGCGGCATTTCCGGATGGCTACACCTTTTAATCGGTAGGGTTTGGTCCCAGATACTTATGAACCAAACGGTTACTCGAACTGACACATCAATGTTCTCTCTCGCACAGGGCGACTCTGTGCACCTACGCCTCCCTTTAGAAACTTCCATGTCGGCAGGCCTCTGATAGCCACAGACACGCCACTAAGCCCTATATCGATAGCTCTTTGAATGCGCTACAACTTTTATTCGGGTTATTTTCCGGTATAATGTAGAGTTCTTACGCAATCGGCCAAGGAAGCCAAAATGATCTCCAAAAAACCACAATGTGCTAAATTCAAGAGAAACATGAATACGTTATATGTAACCAAACTCGTTCTTTTTGCGTGGCAGCATCAAAGACCTTATCATTATAAGTAATATAAAAATAAAATCAGCTCTGTAGAGCCAATGGTTTGCACACCACTGCTACTTTAAGAAAAACGCGCCAATGAAGTATACAACCCTCAATACACAGAGCCTGTGCAACCTTTCCGGGTGGCTACACTTCTTAATCGGTAGAGTATTGTCCAAGCGACATATAAACTAAACGCCTTGCTCCAATTGACATAATAATGGTCTGTCTTGCGCAGGGCGGCTCGGCTCACTTTCGTGTCTCTTTAGAAACTTCCGTGTCGGTGGGTCTATGAAATTCACAGACACGCCACTAAGCCCAATATCGATAGCTCTTTGAGCGCGCTACAATTTTTATTCGGCTTATTTTCTAGTATGACGTAGCGTTCTTGCCCAATCGGCCAAGGAAGCCAAAATTTTCTTCAAAAAAACACAATGTGCTAAGTTTAAGAGGAAAATGTATACGTTATATATAACCAAACATTTTTTTTACACCGCAGCATCAAAGACCTTTCCATTGTTATTATTATTAGAAAAATTCAACTTTGAAGATCCAATGATATGCGCACCACGGCGACTTTAAGAAAACTGCGCCAATGAGGTATACAACAGCAATAACTTGTGCCTCCAGGGCATTTCCGGGTGGCTACATCTCTTAATCGGTAGGGTATAGTCTCAGTAACATATGACCGAAACGACTTGCTTGCATCACAAAATGCAGGGTGAACTGCCTTAACATCCGGACTATTAAAATACCTGTATTTTCAGTGAAAATTTGCATCGTTAGACATTTTACCTTCAATTAAAGCTTTTGTAACTTATTTCGATAAGATTTTTTTAAAGTTATCTGAGATATTCTCACATTTTACGTCTAAATTTTTTAGAATCAAACGTCATAGATTTCAGTTGTTCTTACTATGCGCAGATCCCCATTCGCATATCTTCTATCTCTTTAAATTCAAAAGGTCTATTGTACAAAATGTATAAATAAATAATAAAAATTAACAAATACTTACACATTACGAAAGTATAGAAGAACGATACGAAATAAAATGTAACATTAAAATAGTTAAGGTGCAAAGTAGTCAAAATTAAAAAAAAAATCGAAAAAAATCCTATAAGGCTACGACGCCATTACCTGATCATGTCCTTTCGTTGCAGTTGTGCATTATCGCTAGCCTGCTTTGTACGTTTTTCAGAAAAAAAATGCACGGTTTTGAGTAGTATAATTTCAAAATGAAAAAATCGACCCAATTCAATTTCCCGCTATTATAGTAACCTTGAATTTTTGACAAAACAAAGGCACATCTATGATTGCCCCCCAAAGGTGCACCACATGTCCCATTTAACCGAAATCGTATCTCGAATAGTTTCCGAGATCCCAATGGTAGCCTTCGGAATCCGGATACCCTTGTATATATACGCGGGAAATTTATAAAGAAATCTAACTAGATATGAAAGAAGACACATTGAGTTTGAGCAATACTTGTTTCAACACTAACACACTTTCCCCAACCTTCCTTCAACTGTTCCATTTCGGCAAAAAAAAATTTTTTTGGAACACCTGTATCGAATCCCTTCACCATCGAAACTGTTTACATCAAAATTTTACTTTATTTTTGCCTATACACGGCTAGTATTAGCTTATGAATAATTTTAGGACCATTGCCTTATTTTAAGAATTTTATTACACTCCGGTGCTCCAATTTAATTTCACGCATTTTTTAACCCAAGATTCTACGCTAAACTGTAATAAATAATACGATTTGAATGCAACTTACTGTATGAACTTAAAAATGTCACACAAATCTGACAACAAAAAAATGTTATCGTTCGTCATTTGTTTCATAGCTAGGTGGATTTCTTTGTAACCTGCCTTCGTATATTCAATAGTTATACCCCAAGTGCTAAGAAATTAATCGATTAAATTTGACATATCTGGCTTATGCAATAAATTTTGCTTAAAAAGTGTTTGAGTACATAATAATTTGAAAAAATCTTAAATTATTATGTACGAAAACACTTTTTTAAAAGCAAAATTTTATAAATAAGCCAGACATCAAATTTAATCAATTCAATTCATTAGCACGAGGGATATATGTCAAGATTATTTCGTTCGTTTTTTTTTTTTTGCTTGTCAAATAAATGTCAAAAAATAATAAATAAAATTTGCTTGAATTGAGTAATTCGGCATGTTTAAAGATGAATATCAGTAAAGGTAAAAACATGAAAGTATCTTGCTTCTGCGACTAATTATACGGATAAATATGCCTTCAAAATGTTCAAAATTTGCATATAAAAGCTAGCTTCAATTTAATCGCTGTTAAAAAGCTAGGTGTTGAAAATGCACAATGAAAAATGAGACATTCTGATTGGTCAAATTTGTATTGAATAACAATCATATATAAATAATGCATTTTAATTCATAAATATTTTCATTTGTTATGGCCGCGTTCAGCACGACACAGCGCTGAGCGCCGAAGTTTGCCGAACGCAATGAATAGACGAATGTGATTGGTCCAACAATTTTATTCGGCAAACTTCGGTGTTCAGCGATGCCAGCGGTGTGCCGTGCTGAACGCGGCCAATGAAGAATGTTCGTTTTACGCTTTATTATGTCTTGAAATCCATTGAAGTAGAATACTCCCATGTGGAGGAAGAATATACATTTTACTGCATAATAATGTAGAATGTTTAGGCGTCACTTTAAAAAAGAAAAATTGTAACATTAAATTAGTTCGAATAATGTATTTACTTAAAATATATCTTTGGCTAAACATTCAATATATAAATAATTAATAAAATATATTCTAATCAAATAAAATGTCATAATGCTCTAATTTTATATAAATAAAATAATTACATTTATATCTTTAATTAAAAAACAGAGTTAATAAATTTACCTCGTAGTCACTAGTAATAAATGTTAAACATAACAAAATATATATTCATGTCACGAAAACCTATGATGAAATGTGTAAGATAAACAAATGGCACTATGAAGGTAACAAAATACAAATTCCGAAATGTATATATATAAACAAGTTAAATGTACATATTTACAAAAATATGGCTTTAAAAACTCTATATAACAATACGTATTGATTACAGCGCTGGTTAGGCGTTATGGTTATGGTTTGGGCGGTTTTGGAGGCGGTGTTGGCGGTAGTAACTCCTCCACTGGTTCGGGAGGCAGCGGTTTGTTGGGTATACGTAGAGATATTCGACCAGAATATAGAAAACTTACATTCTCACACTCTGGAATGTTGCAGTAATCTGCTTCGCGCAGTTTCTGCGGTAATGGAGGTGGTATGTTGTCTTCTTCACTCGCGGTAGAGTCGGTTGTGCCTTTAAGATCATAAAAAAGACGCATAAAATATGGATAATATAAGTATAAATCCTACATAAATTCCTATTTAACATTCTAATTGGTTTGTTGATAAAATTTATAAGTAGTTATAATAATTTATTCTTATGCCGACGTTTCGATTACAACTGCAATCTTCTTAAGGAGCTACAAAGAAGGTTAAATGGGGAAATAATTTCTATTTTACAAGACAAATTTAAAGAAAAGGAAAAAAAGCAACTAGTGGTTCTCAAAACCTAAGTTTTTTTATTTTAAATGAGAACATATATTTTTTATTCGCTCATAAATTTTAGAATTTACTGATATACTTTTATACCCGTTTATAACGATTTTTTGAGAAAAATGCGTATAAAGTTTTATATTAATGAGCTGGTTTCATATTTTTTTAAAAGTATTTTAAATGAAAATTTATGCAATATTTTTCATAGCAACATAAAAAAATTAATAATTTATTGTTATTTACGTAAATAATTAAATAAAAAGATTGGCACCAGAAATAGTCATGAAAAACAACCCCCTACTCCTGTGACGTCGGTGCACATACAGGTACGTCATTCATAGCCAATAGAAACACAGTTTACGTTATTTATATAAAAATATCTGATGTGGGCACCACGCGACTTCCTTGTACGTAAGACCAACATAAAGTACAGACCCAATCACAAAATTGCACGCATTTGACGTAATTTGGCATTAACATTATTTTTTTATTTTTTGTCCTAATCCATAGCAAGCTTTATTACAAAAACAAAAAAAAAAGATAATTTTTAAATTTACATATCTCACTTATACAAAGGGCTAATTTAATAATACTTGATGTGCTAGACGCAGAATGTAATTCTCTAAAACTTTTATTTGGTGCATTTTTGGAAAATAAGAATAAAACAATTTTATTCAAGAAAAAGTGTTAACAACTTCAGGTAATATATCACTTCCGGTTAATCTATTTTAACCAAAATCTATTATGTTGTTCTATTGATATAAAAGTCTTATATACAAAATTTGAAAAGTTTTGGATTACATTTTAAAATAGTTTTTCATAAAATCTATTATAGGCTTCAAGTGAAGTATCACTTCTGGATATTATGTAATGACCAAAAAGGGAGGTTTGCACCACTAGATGTTATAGCAGTTCTAAATACAAAATTTCAACTTTCTACGGCTTACCGTTTTTGAGTTATGCGAGATACGTACGTACAGACGTCACGACGGAATTGGTCAAAATGGATTCAGGGATGGTCAAAATGGATATTTCCGCTGAAATCTAAAAACCATAATTTTTCGCGATTACAATACTTCTTTTATTATTTACAAGGAAGTAAAAAAGTAGGCGATAGTTTGTCACATGTTAAACTGTATGTGTTCTGACGTCACATTCTGTTTTAAATCACGTTGAAGTTTTGTATTTAAGTACGGGCTGAAGATTTCTACAATGTTGACAATTCAGTGGTAATTTAGGAAAAAAATTAGCACCTTTCCATTTTTTCCATTCGTAGCATTCTTATTATAATCAAATTAATATAAAATTTTATATGCATTTTTCTCAAAAAAAATTGTAATGTAAGGTTTTATGATTTTTTGAAATTTATTAAAATATTTGAATTTTACCGCAATGACGTTGATTTTCCTAATGACAAATTAGAGTGGTAACAGCGCTGCCTACTACTAAAATGTAAAAACATCGTTGCTTGTGACCAGAGTTATGTTTTTTACGAATTTGTTTAGTTTTATACAAAATTGGTGTAAATAACTGTAACTCATGTAAAAAAATGTAAAAAACGTCAAAAACTCCAACTACGCTTGCGCGTGGCATGCGCAATGTAGCTGTCTGTTGTTAACACTTATCACTGCTGTCTGCAGTCTATTAAAAATAAGTGCTTCCCATTAGGTGTTTTAGTTTTTACGTTTTTTACATAGGGTTTTTTTACATTGAAGTTGAGTTTTTTACCTGTAAAAAACTATGTACTCGTAAATTATTCATATCTGTATTTAAAAGGTAATATGACAAAACAAGCAAAATCACACACAACAATCAGCTGAGTGTTCGTCAATGGCGTTCATGCAAATTTCGGTTTACAGTATAGTTGGGTTAATAAGTTTTGAGAGCTATCGGGCCCTATTCTGTAACTCGGTGGTTAATTTTTAACCACTGGTTAAAATTTTTATCCAATAGTTATAGATTTGACAACTAAAAATTCGTTTTTTTGTTATATGTCAACATACGTGGGGCCCTATTCTGTAACTCGCTGATTAATTTTTAACCACTAGTTAAAATTTTTATCCAATTCGCAATCGTAGATAAAAAAAATTCCCTCTAGTGGCGCAAATCAGTACTACGAAAAGCAATCGTACAAGCGCCATATTAAATAAGTGACAGCTGAGTTTGTAGTGTTGTAATTAATAATTAAATACTTTAACTTATCGCCTTCATATAAATAAGTTTTTAAACTCGGTTTGTATACACAGTCAACGAAACACATTGAACAATGTGAAATGTCATATGTCAAACCCATCGTATGGCGGCCATCTTGTTTCGAAAATCAGCGCCTCTATCGTTAATTTCGATTGCGAATAGTTATTGATTTGACAACTAAAAATCCCTTTTTTGTTACATGTCAACATACTTGATTGGTTAAAAAAATTAACCAGTAGTTAAATATTAACCACTGGGATACAGAATAGGCACCTTGATTGGTTAAAAAAATAACCAGTGGTTAAATATTAACCACTCAGACACAGAATAGGCCCCATCATCAAGAAAATCTACGTCAAACGCTTTACGCGCTAAACTATATTTAGCAAAAAAACATTTGTTGTAAAATTTATTAAGACAATTATAGAATGTCATAAGAACATGGAAATTGATTAAAATTTATAAATATTTAAAGATCGTGTCGTCTTGGCAATAATGTTAGCAAAGTCACCATTTAAATATTTGATTTTTTTAACCGTCATAGTTTTTTATATTTATAAAATTTGGAAACAAATTTTAACGGAAAAGTACAGTAAATACCTATGTTTTTAGCTCCCGCCAACTTAAAGATAATCTATGTGGTGTAATGATATTCTTGTAGATACGCACGTTTTAAGATCCGTATAATTAAATTTTCACCAGACGTCCGTGAAACGATGTATGCATGTGTATGCGAGTGTGCATGTGTAGACGTGAATGTGTGTGGGCTACCACGAATTGGAAGCATGATGTCTTAAAATGTATGTACCAAAAAATTCTGAAATTTAAAATTTGTATACGCACAAAATTAGTTTTTGTTAACCGGAAGAAGTATTATTCTTAAACCTAGGATTTTTTTCTTTTCTCGTTTTTGCAGTTATACATATTTGAATAATTAATTAATCTTACTACATTCTGACACCTATGGTACTATTTTAAGAAAAAGAAATAAAGTAGCAATGTTTTAATTTAAGTAGGAATTTAAGGGTGTGCGTTTTTGACCATCACCGTTAGAACTAAGAAGTGCAAAACTGAAGCTATTTCATCCTTAGAAGTTTTGCAAAAACTGTAAAATTTACATTATTTGTTTGTATCTAGTGACCTATGCATTTCTTCTAAATAAACAATACATTGTTAAAATGGCATCCTAATATAGGATGTCTCAGGACGTGCTTACGCTGTTGTTATTTTAAAAACTGTTCAATATTATTTTATGAAATTTGATATCTATGGGTTTTCCGACATGCCGTTTCAACTAAAATATTCTCAAAGCACTAGCACTTTCTGGTTTTACTAGAAGTAGACCTTAACTTTCTTATTCTAAATGGAATGCTATATTTTTTATTTCACCATTGAATTCAGCAGAAAATTTATTTGTTATTTTAAAAACTGTTCAATATTATTTTATGAAATTTGGTATCTAGGGGTTTTCCGACATGCCGTTTCAACTAAAATATTCTCAAAGCACTAGCACTTCCGGTTTTACTGGAAGTAGACCTTAACTTTCTCATTTTAAATGAAATGCTATATTTTTTATTTCACCATCGAATTCGGCAGAAAATTTATTTATTATTTTAAAAACGGTTCAATATTATTTTATGTAATTTGATATCTAGGGGTTTTCCGACATGCCGTTTCAACTAAAATATTCTCAAAGCACAAGCACTTCCGGTTTTACTGGAAGTAGACCTTAACTTACTAATTTTAAATGGAATGCTATATTTTTTATTCACCATTGAATTCAGCGGAAAATTTTACATAGGAAACAATACAAAAATTTTACTCATGATCAACCACTTCCGGCGTAATTCAACTTTTTTGATTTTTTTTCAGCTATCTTTTTCAGCTCTCAGTTTAGTTCAATCGTCTGTTGTGAATAGTCATTGTATGTGATTTGAGTGTTGTGATTATTGAAAATTTTGGGTTAGTTTACCAGGATAGTTATTGGGGTATATTTGTTGGTTTTATGTGTTATCCCAAATTATCCTGAAACGGTGTTGTCCCAGCTGAGTTGCGCCCAGCGATGTACCTCTTACCAGTCCGGTACCAACGGTGCCCTGCCTGCCATCTCTAATTAATCAGGAGGCTTACCCAGCTTACGCTTGCACCTTTGAGTGTGCGGACGGAGACTGAGTTTCCGAGTCACCTTTAACTCTTTCTCCCTAGGCCTTGCAGATCACTCGCATGAAAGTGAAAAGTCTCGCAGATTCACATTATCAGTGTGGAGAAAGGTTTCTCTTTTCCGCAGGTTCACGCTTAGCGTGGACGCGGCCCTCACAGATAATCACGTGTACTGTGAAGTGAGGTGTTCTTTTTTTCGACACAATTTTATTTACCCATATGTGATTATAATATGTATATATTATGAATGAGTTGATGTATTGTTATGACTGGGGATGAACTCACTGAGCGCTGTGCTCATAAAATTCACTTTATTTGCAGACCACTGATTGACCATTTGGATCGTCTTATTTGAACACGAGAAAGAAGCCTTATTTATTTTATTTCAACGACACGCCCCAAGCACAATATAAATATCAACAACAAGAAAATATCTAATACAGCTATATAAATTAATAATCGACGATTTATGAAAACTGTAATTTCTACGTCAACGTTGTTGAAGTTGAAGTACAAAAACGGAACATCCCATTTTTTAGTATGTAAATGAATTCTCCGCTAAAAAGTAAGGGTAGTTTGTGTAGCATGTCCTATGTTGAAAGTTGACAGACTTTTAGTAAAATGGAAAATATGTAAATTGCATTTATTTACATTAGTTATTAAATTTAATTTAAGTGGGCCATGGAGGAAAAAGAAGAAAATTACGTTTTTTTTCAAACATCGTAGAAATAGCACTTTTTGTGACTTGATTCACAAGGTAGAAATAAAATAAATAAATATCCATAGAAACTACATAGAATTAGCGAATAAAAAGAAAAGTAGTGCGTTTGAAAAAAAACGAATGTGTCATTCGGAATAAAAGTCTTTGTGTGCCTCGCATGCAATTGTCCGACACGCTTCGCTCGTCGTGCAAATTTCCATCACTTTTACTCCCAATAACACAATATATTATTAGTACTTATTTATTATTTTTTATTTCAATAAATTTTTATAAATTACTATCATAAAAAGTGATCAAAAATAACTGATTTAGTTGGCAATAAAAAAATTTACATGCAATTGGTAAAACTGATGCATAAATTTATTTCCTGTCGTTGCCACTGTGGACAGTGACATTTGAAAATTTCAAATTTGACTACATTTACAGATTTTTTATTAAAATGGTTGTTTCTCTTACCCACATCGTTTTATTTCTTACATTAGCCACAGAGCAATAATTTAAAGTATATCAATCATTCGAAATCCTATTAGCTGTCAGGTCCCTACTCTGACATAACCTATTTGTGTTTATTCTAAAAATGACATGCCCAAGTAGTGTTGCCAGATTGGGCGATTTTTCGCAAATTGGGCTACTTTTTCTGCTTTTTTGCGACACTTTTTAAATATATGCGATGGGCGATCCATTTGGGCTATTTCGAAAATAATCGCCGAATAATATAAATTACATGTTTTTTAAATTAACACTATACTCTGTTCCATTTAAGCCATTCAGTAGGTGGAGCTGGCAACAGCGCAATCTTGAAGTAGCCGAAATTACATTGGGTAAACTTGTCTCTTGTCTCCAATTTCAGCCAATCAGAGAGGTCAAAACTATTCCCTATGCTCTGCAATACTGAATGGCTTAAATGGAACAAGGTATAAGTGTGTGCAATTTTCCGTATTGCAAAAGTGTAGGATGCGTACAAATGTGTGACTGAATTCACTTCTCGTACTTTCGTCCTCATACAGTGCCATCTAGTGTTTATCAAAATAGTCTGGCTTCACTTATTCTAGCATAGAGAACGGGCACTCAGCTGTTTCCGGTAACCTTCGAAACAGCTGATCTTGCTGCCCTGGCCTATAACTGACTTCATTGGCAACCAACTTTCTTGGCGCTAATTCAAAATCTGAAGTCAGTTTGCCTTACATTTTGGTGAGAACAACAAATTTTTCTAGTGTTTCATTGTGCGAGCTTAATAGGAGGTTTTTACAATGTCTATGTATTTCAAGAAGCTATCACCTGATATGCAACATCGTTATTTAGCTAAAATCAAGTTAATTAGTAATATTCAGCCGTATGATTGCGATGAAAGTGAGTTTTCATAGGATATATCGGATTTTCCAAATATTTTGCCAATGGATATAATCAATTATCTTATTACCACCAAAGTGTTTACACCCAAGAGTAATTAAACGCTTTTCGGAATTATAAGCATAAAGTTTTATCAGAGCAGTTAACGATATAGAAATTTGAAAGAAATGTATTAATTAAAGGATAAGGGAGTAATTTAATATTGAAATGAAGTGAAATATTTATAACTTCTATACTCCAAATACAATATTTTAGCTCATAAAATGAAATAAACCTTTTTAGTTTTTCTAGAGTTGTTGCGGGGTCATTGACCTCTAACAATTAAAATTTGTCTAGAATTATAAATATTAGTCTACAAATTACTTTTTCATGAAATTTTTCTTTTAAATAGGTATCATATTTTCAAAATATGCATGAATAAAGGTATTTATTTTAAGTTTAAATTTTCGTTTATTAATGTAACAACTTCACACCGCACGGGGCAGCAAGATCAGCTGTTTTGAAGGTTCACGGAAACAGCTGAGTGCCCGTTCTCTATAACTTCACTTCACATCCATCCATATTCCATGACCATTACTATTGGGGGTTATGTACGTATATGTAAAAAAAGTAACAAAGTTGTCTGTTGACGGATGGATTGTTATAGTTATAAATTTAATTAAAAAAGGTTAGTGTAAATATGAATGAATATTCCATTCTTACTGGTTCGATGTATTTTAGATATCACTATATCTGTTTATGTGACCTGTAATTGTAATGAGATATTTATAGGCTAGACTACTAAGATCATATACATATTGCGCCGGCAATGGGAAAGTACGGAAAATATAAGAAAAAATATAACAAAAATTGGGAAAAAGAGGAATGGAGCAGAGGTAATTGTTGTTGTTGTTGTTGTTGTTGTTGTTGTTGTCTATAGGTATACATCTGTTTATGGTATATTTTTAACAGGCTGGTTGCGAGAAGCAAGAGACCAAGAAAATATTAATAGATTAAATGAAGCATACTGTAAAGTTTGCAAAATAGCTCTACGTGCCCATCATACTGATTTAATAAAGCATAAGAATACAGCAAAACATAAAGATAATTTTTCGAGGTTAGAACCAGTAACAAATGGAAATCTAAACAATTTTGTTTCTGTAGATTTAAAAACAGAAGAGAAAATTATTAATTTGAAAATGGCAGCCTATATTGCTGCTCACTCATCAATACAAAGTATTGACCACCTTAATGAAGTCCTAAAGCAAACTCAGACATGTAATATGAAAATGCACCGCACTAAGTGCTCAGGTCTTATCAAAAATATTATAGCCCCCAGTATTTTGAAGCAGCTAATACTCGATTTGGGAAATAAAAAATTCTCACTAATTATAGATGAGTCCACGGATAAATCCACTATTAAATACTTATGCCTTTGCATTAAATTCTTTAATCAAAGACTGCAAAGTATAAAAACTGAGTTTTTGGCATTACTTATACTCGAAAACGGTACAGCAGATCATATTTTCGAATGCATTTTGAAGTTTTTAAAAGAAAGCGCCATAAAAGTTGAAAATATAATTGGTATTGGAACCGATGGAGCCAATAGTTTGTGTGGACAACATCATTCGCTATATACGCTTTTAAAGAAAGAAAATGCGGATCTACAGTTAGTGAGATGCGTTTGTCATTCTCTTCATAATGCATGTTCTAAAGCTGCAGAAGAACTTCCAGCAAATGTGGATTTTTTATGTCGTGAAATATACAGCTGGTTCTCCCATAGCTCGAATAGAAAAATTGATTATAAGAAAACATGGGACCTTATAAATCTTAATGAAGATACAAAATTTCTTAATTTTGTGCAAATTGTACAGACTAGATGGCTTTGTAGATACAACGCAGTAAAAGTAGTTAAAGATCACTGGCTAGAGTTAAAAATTCATTTTAATCATGTTGTTCAAAATGAAAAATGTTATACAGCACGTCTAATAAGTGATATGCTTAATGATGAATCAATGTACTTGTTCTTTTGTATATTGCTCCCTGTTCTTTACGATATAAACTGTATTAATTTAATTTTTCAAAGAGAAAATGTCGAAATAGGAAGTGCTTATAATGATTTATGTAAATCTATAATATTAATAGCTCAAAAAATTATGAAACCAAGTTTTGTAGAAAACTTTGATGTAAATGTAGTTATCAATAACGTGTGCAATGATTTGGCGTATCGGAAATCTGGTGATTGCGATTTTGGTATTGATTATTATAATAAATTGAAAACATTGCAAAAGAACAATCTAAAAATTAGTAATAATGATATTGAAATAAGAGCTTTGAAATATTTAAAATGTTTATTAGAAGAATTGATTAAAAGACTGCCAACAAGTTTAAAAATGTTCAGAAATTTAAAAAAATTATCTCCCCAAAATACTCTTAGTCAATTTAAGACTGAATTTAGAGATTTACCGTTCATAAATTTATTTATTGAACCTAAAAACCTCTACAAATCTGAACTACAATGGAAAAAAATACATTTAGTTCCCTGGGCAGATATAATTTCCGATCCCTCCAAGCTGCAATGTAGTAGCGATTTTTGGATCATTGTCCTAAATTACAAAGATGCAGGGGGCAATCTTGCTTTTGAAGAATTAGCTATTTATGCTTTAAATTGCTTATCACTACCCTCCAGTAACGCAGTGGTAGAAAGAGCGTTTTCAATTATGAATGCGATAAAGACAAAACCGTATGCGTCAACCAATGTTAGAAAGTATTATGCGAATTCGTATGAATTTTTATTCAGCGGGCATTTGTTGTCACTCTTTTTCTGTGACAGATATTATGTTGCATAAATTTAATTCTAAAGAAGTTTACGCAGTAGATGATTTTGATGTTAAATGCACTACAGATTTTCTTATCAGCATTGGTTGTTGAAAAATAATTCCTAGATATATGTAAATAATGATTTATAACTTGTTCACTCAAGCAATTCGTACTCCAGACTGACTACGCGCCAGCTTTTTTATAAATTGGACATACATCCGAAGTTGGTACGAGATACGGATTGCTTGAGTAGTACTATAATTTAATGAAAAACTGTTTTTGTTAAAATATGTTTGCATATTAATAATAAAATATTTTCTGCATTCTTATAATTTATAAAATGGAATTAACTGTGCGATTTGGGTTACTTTTTCTCCGTAAAATGGCGATTTTCAATTTAGAAAATCTGGCAACACTGTGTCCAAGGAGGAACGACATGTCAAATAGTATTTCCGTTTTTATTTGGTGTTGTGTAAACTATGGAATAAAAAGATCCCCAGAATTGAATTGCCAACTCACTCAGTTATTTTTGATTATTCTGTATTATATGCAAAATACGAAGTGAAGAGAAATTGAAAATATAATATAAATCTAAAACAAAATGTTCATAACCAAACAAACTAGACATAAACAAATATTAACACGTGCAATTTACCTCACAATTTACATATTTTCCATTTTACTAACTATCAGTCAACTTTCACCATAGGACATGTTACACAAACAAACTACCCCTATTTTTCAACGAAGAATTCATTTAAATAAAAAATGGGGTGTTCCATTTAACTTTTTGAACTTCAACTTCACGTTGACGTAGAAATTACATTTCTCAAAAATTGTCGATTATTAATTTATATTAGTGTAAACAAAAGCTTTCTTTATAAAACTGTTTTTACAGATTATAGAAATTCGATTCCATTGTCGAGATATCGAGTGGCCATTCTTACAGAAAAAATCAAAAAAAGTTGTATTACGCCGAAAGTGGCTGATCATGAGTAAAATATATGTATTGTTCGTATGTATAATTTTCCGCTGAATTCAATGATGAAATAAAAAATATAGCATTCCATTTAAAATAAGAAAGTTAGGTTCTACTTCCGGTTAAACCAGAAGTGCTAGTACTTTGAGAATATTTTAGCTGAAACGGGCATGCCGGAAAACCCGTAAGTACCAAATTTCGTAAAATAATATTGAATAGTTTTTAAAATAACGACAGCGTAAGCTCGTCCTACGACACCCTCTATACGACAATTTTGTCTAATTAACCGACTTCGTAGCTCTTACAGTTGTCGACACAATTAACAAAAATAAAAAAAATACTGAGTTTACATGCAGTTTTCAAACCGTTTTTAGTTTTGAAAACGCCATGTATACAGTGTCAAAACGGTTTTGAGTTCTCACAAACCGAAACTAAATTTCATGGGTTTAACTTGAAAACTAGTTTCAAAAATACTCATATAAACACTTAAAATTCAGTTTCGATATTACGCATGCGTACATAGCATAACATTTCTGTCGCTTTATGTTACTTGGTGTTACTAACCTACAAATAAACTGACTGTTGTGTAGTTTTAATGCGTAAAGGTACAAAGTAGAAAAAATAATTGGAAAAATGGCAAAACGAAGAATTTGGAGAGAAGAGAATCTTTCACTTACATCAGCCAAATACGTATGCGCCGAAACTGTTTTCAAATCAATCTATAAAGCTGTTTTGAAAATTGCATGTAAACAGTTTCGCGTAATTTTGACTGAAAACTGAAACCTTTTTTCAAAACTGCATGTAAACGTAGTAAATATAAACAAAAAGTTGACCAAACACAGCTGAAACTGACCGTAACCTAAACGAACCGATTACGTACCTACTTAAAAAAATAATCAATAAAATTAGAAATTTTATACAGATAGAAAAGTTAGTTTTAAATTTGCTAAATTTAAAATTAAATACAAAAATTATAATTAAAATATCAAAAATTGAGACATTAAAAAAATTCAGGTATTCTATTAAAATTCAAGGAAATCACGGACCGTTTTTTAATTTCAGGATATTTCCAGGAATTCATGGTATAGACCATTTCAGAAATTCAAAGCGCATGCGCCAAGTGTTAGACAGTGACAAAAAGTTAGTGTCGATTGCCGTATACCCGTCCTTGTTTATATGACAGTTCTGTCAATTTTACAGTTTTGTTTTCGTTTTTCAAATAATTATGACGGGTACTAAACTTCTGGTCCACAAAATATTGCCATTTGAAATGTTTTGTCTGGTTTAGAAAATAAAAACTTAGGTTAGGTATACAATTTTTATAATTGATTGATGAATGGACTTCATTTTTTCACATAGTAAAATAAGTTTTTATTTGTAAAATAAAAATTGAAATCTTATCTCATACTCAAATTCATATTAACAACTTCTGTGTAGTTCTAAAATTTAAAACAGAATACCGGGGTCGCGTATAAATTTGAAATGGCGCCAGTTAACGGCACTAACTTTTTAGTTCAAAAAGTATGTAAATGTAATGGTCGCTCAAATTTCTGATATGGTCTATTAATACTTTAAAAGTTCTTTACTTTTACAATGGGTTAATTACAATAGGGAATATAAAGAGTATTCTTACCTACAGAATCCCGATTACTACTATTTCCAGAACTGCTATTACCCCTAGTTTGCACTATTGTACTTGACGGTCGTGAATTCTGAAAAGTACCACTAGGTGGTCGACTCAACCTCTTTTCTTTCTCGATTTCAGAACGCAACGGTCTTTTAGGGGTTAACTGTAATTACAATAGAATATAAGACAAATTACATTATTTTTCCTTTCTTAGAAATTTCTTACTTCTTGTCGGAGTTCAAAGACGGGCGTGGTAGACCCCGCTGGAGACATGAGGTCAGTATCTACTGTATACCACTGAGTACCGCTAGCTACAATGGCCTGGTTTACTAGTGATTCTCTTTCAGGTTTACTGCAACGTCGTTTATCTTTTGGAGTTTTATTTGCTTTTGATTTACTGTTTGGAGAGTGACTATTCAGTTTGATATTGTTTGGTGACATGAGGCTGACATGTTTCAATGAACTTACAGAAGATTGCTTACTGAAATAAATAGATAATATAAATATATTAAGTTTATTCTGTACAAAATATTTATCTTCGTGTTGCATTAACATGTCAGTTATCTTTATCAGGACTGGCTTGAGACTGCTACAAAGGGTGCAAACGTCTTTCAAAGGTCTCGCGATTTATAAACAATACATGTTTATTTACTACTAGTTACTGAATTAATATAATTTAATATATTTATATTAAAATTGTAAGTAATGAGATTAAAGTTTTACCTTAGCGTTACACGATTGTAAAAAATATATATTCAAAAACAGTAGATTATGAACGAGATCTCGTATTTTTTTTTTTTTTTAATTACATAAATACATTTAGTTGTTATATAAGATTTTTATTTTTAAAGGTCTCACACAAATCAGGCAGGCCCTAATTTTTTTGTTTTTCTAGAGTTGATGCGGGGTCATTGATCTCTAACAATTAAAATTTGTCTAGAATTATAAATAGTAGCCTATAAATTATATTCATAAAATTTTTATTCTAAATAAGTATTATATTTTCAAAATATGCTTTAATAAAGATATTTATTTTAATTTTAAATTTTCGTTTAATAATGTAACAACTTTACACCGCACGGGGCACCAAAATCAGCTGTTTCGACGGTTCACGGAAACAGCTGAGTACCCGTTCACTATAAAGATTCTGAGTCTGATTTTATGACGTAATAATTTTGTACACAAATACACCATTAGGCACACACGTACTCGTGCCTGTACTGAACATGAATCAGATAAGAGCTACGAGGTCGGTTAAATTAGCAAACAATTTCTATTCTACAAGACCATTAAAATGAGCAAAACAATTTTTTTTAAAGCACTGGTTCTTAAAATACAAGATGCTACTTTCTTATTTTAAATGGGACATCCTATATATTTTTATATATTTGGAATCTACGTAAAATTACAAATTCAACGATATGCTTGAAGTGAATTTTTATTGACTATTTCACTCATAAATATATAAACCAATCCAAATTCAGGATTCTACCTAGTTACCAAATTTCATTTCGACAAAACAGCGTCAAAAAAGTTTTTTCGCACCCTTTAAGCCAATAAGATGTCGTATTTTTACAAGTAAGTGAGTTTTGATAAGCGAAAATTTTTTGACGTTTTAGAAACATATTGTTTACATATCTGTCAAAGTCTGTATATTTTCAGTGTTATCAGTTTTTATTAAAAACGAGTCGATTTGGACATGAATCTATTTAAAACATTGAAATAGCAAACTGAAACCTAATACCTCTAAACACAATAAATGTTTACAAGATTTTTGTCAAGAAAAAAATTATATAAATAATTACCTGATTTTTATTTGGGAAATAGTCATCCGAATACCATTCGTGGTTAAATTTTAACCTGGAAAAATTTTCCGATTGCTTTACTCGAGCCTGTTGCCAATTTATTTCGTGACATTGATCAAAAATTACTCGTTTGACAACTCGTAATTTTTTTGTCAATGTCACTCAATAAATTGCTAGGCAACCGGCTCTCGTAACAATCTGAAAATTTTTCCGGCAAAAATTTACCACTTATGATATTATATATGAAAAAATAAATTACAAATTACCTGCTAAGCCAAGATATCAGGCAGGCTATGAAAACATTTGAGATAATATTGAAGTCAATTGTTTAAATAGTAAGTTATTTTTGTAAAATGATATATTTTGTTACAAAAAATAATCAATTTGTTATCACAGCCTACCTGATATGGTTAATTATTCATAATTTTCTCTTAGGTTTTTTGTAATTCATTTCTTCAATAAAAATTCGCTTTAAGCATATCGTTGAATTGGTAATTTTACGTAGATTCCAAATATATAAAAATATATATACTGTCCCATTTAAAATAAGAAAGTTTCAAAAAAAATGTTTCGCTCATTTTAATAGTCTTGTTAAATAGAAATTGTTTGCAAATTTAACCGATCTCGTAGCTCTTATAATTCTCGAGATAGCAATAGTGGACAAAATAAAATGAACATCCTGTATAACCAACATTTTGAAAGTAAGATCTTCGCAACAAGTTGTTTTTTTTTAAAAAAAAATTGGTACAAATAACGATATATGCTAAATAGAAATTATAAATAAATACAATTTATGTTTGATTTAGATGTTACAATGGTTGTACAATATTGTTCTGTGACATCCTGCGAGAACAACTAGTTGAGAAGTAAAAATAATTTTTTTGTTCGTATTTTTATGCCTTAAGATGTAAGGTATAAAGCAATAAATACTCCAAAAGTTTCAAGCGTGGTTTCAAGACACAATGACATATGTCAAATATAGTTCCACTTTTACTTGGTAGGTGACATTATGGTCGCAAAATTATTACGTCATTTGAAATATTATAAACTTTAAAAAATAATTTCTGTAAAACTAGTAACTTGTGATATAAAATATATATTTTCGTAAGTAGTTTCAAGTGTACATTAATAAAAAATAAATTGGTAAATGTGGTACGATCCCTTTGTGTTACAATTTTTTATATAAGAAACTGAATTTTTTATTTAACTTTCGGTATGACACGAGTAACCGCTGATATATTTTTAAATTTTTGCAACTGGTTTATAAGTTCAAGCCATTTTTTAAAATGATATTGGAACAAAATATAATATTAAATGTAGTGATAACATAATACATTCTAGAATATCAACGCAACACCGAAATTTATTTACAGATAGACTACAAATTCAAAATATTTAAAATTACATACTCATTTCATGTGTTGCGCTGAACCAATGAAATTATTTACATAAAATAATAGAGCAATATAATTTTCCATATAAACTCAAATTATTTAAAGCTGGTTCTATATACAACAGGACAACATATCACAAGCAACAAAAAATACCATATTTATAATAAAATTTGTGAATTCAATTAACATCTACACAAACGATACAATTATTAGTTAAGAATGGTACATACAAATTAAAATTTACTTAGTATTCTTGCTTAAACTACTTAAAAGTAAATGAAATAGCAAATAAAGCATGCAGGAAAAATAAAAAGTGTTATTATTTAATAATTATAAAAGCAGGAAGAATGCAGTAAGTAAGCAAATGCATGACAGTTAGATTGTTATTTACCATTAGTCGTCCCAAAGACTATCCACGTAAAGGATAGGAAAGTATTAAGAAATTAATTAAAAATATAAGTATAAATTTAGGCTTGTGATTCAGAGTTAATCCTCAAAAACATTAGACTTGGCCTTCTGAAAAAATAATCACGCTTTATTAATAAGAAGAATCAGATACTTTTACAAGGTATACCAGCTATAAAACTAATTTATATTTGTATTTATATACGCACCTATGAAGAGAAGGAGAATTACTGCTTGAAGAAATGAAAGATGTAGTAAGGGATTTTATATTATGAACTTGAGCTCGTGTTAAACTAGACACTCTCGAACGATTATTTGTACTACAGAACAAAGCAAAATAAAAATATTGCAAAATAATACCGTTTACAGAAAGACATGAACAAAATTCTATTTATTTATTTGGAATGTGAAATGAAGAAGATGACCTATGCAATTTTTGTCTAATCGCAATATTACACCTCACATTTTTTTAAAGAAAAAAAATCAATGTTTTGAGAAGTTATTCAAATAATGAGGATTCTCCACCACAGTTAGTTACACATTACAAGATGGGTTATTTATATTAAAACTAGACCATAAAACTGTAACACATGGTTTATCAAAGTTGAAAATACTTCGTATCTCGTTTATTATAAGAGATAATTTATAAAAATTTAAATAATTTTTGTATGGTTTTTTACGCAGAATATCGCGAGATATAACACAAACATAATATTTATTTTAAATGTGAACATAGGTTGAAATTAATTAATCTTTTTCCTTATTTTATAAGCTTTTCAACGATGTATAACAAGTCTACATTCTTTTGTTTTAAGCATGAATAAAAGATGAATGATTAATTTATTGGGATGAAAAAAATAAAAACTATTAAGAAACAAACGAAATAATCAAT
>CAUJCB010000272.1:0-37661 GCA_963082715.1 Harpalus rubripes | reverse complement strand
TTGGAGGCACTCCGTCGTGCACTCGCCAGCGCAGCTAGAGTGCCGATTTGAACTATAGAAGCTACTGCAAAACACCTTAAAAACACGTAATTCGCGTAGAAAACTCATTTTCAAGTAATTTGGAGAAATGTTTTGAGAAACAGTTTTTACAACATATTTGAGCGTTTCACGGTCTGAAACGACGATTTTGCATGTATCTGAAATCATTTTCTGCCTGTAGTGTCGATGGAACTAGGTTATTTAGGGTACAATAAGAGAAAATACACTGATTTTTAGTGAATACAACCTTTTGGAGGCACTCCGTGGTGCACTCGCCAGCGCAGCTAGAGTGCCGATTTGAACTATAGAAGTGACTGCAAAACACCTTAAAAACACGTAATTCGCTTAGAAAACGCATTTTCAAGTGATTTGGAGACATGTTTTGAGAAACAGTTTTTACATCATATTTGAGCGTTTCACGGTCTGAAACGACGATTTTGCATGTATCTTTCGAAACATATTCTACCTGTAGTTTCGATGGAACTAGGTTATTTAGGGTACAATAAGACAAAATACACTGTTTTTTAGTGAATACAATCTTTTGGAGGCACTCCGTGGTGCACTAGCCAGCGCAGCTAGAGTGCCGATTTGAACTATAGAAGTTACTGCAAAACACCTTAAAAACACGTAATTCGCTTAGAAAACGCATTTTCAAGTGATTTGGAGACATGTTTTGTGAAACAGTTTTTACATCATATTTGAGCGTTTCACGGTCTGAAACGACGATTTTGCATGTATTTTTGGAATCATATTCTGCCTGTAGTTTCGATGGAACTAGGTTATTTTGGGTACAATAAGACAAAATACACTGTTTTTTAGTGAATACAACCTTTTGTAGGCACTCCATGGTGCACTCGCCAGCGCAGCTAGAGTGCCGATTTGAACTATAGAAGTTACTGCAAAACACCTTAAAAACACGTAATTCGCTTAGAAAACGCATTTTCAAGTGTTTTGGAGATATGTTTTGAGAAACAGTTTTTACATCATATTTGAGCGTTTCACGGTCTGAAATGACGATTTTGCATGTATCTTTGGAATCATATTCTGCCTGTAGTTTCGATGGAACTAGGTTATTTAGAATAAAATAATACAAAATACAGTGTTTTTAGTGAATACAATCTTTTGGA
The DNA here is from genome assembly GCA_963082715.1 of Harpalus rubripes. NCBI lineage: Eukaryota > Metazoa > Arthropoda > Insecta > Coleoptera > Carabidae > Harpalus > Harpalus rubripes. The sequence continues at coordinate 36,495 of CAUJCB010000272.1, read as the reverse complement.
GGCACTCCGTGGTGCACTCGCCAGCGCAGCTAGTGTGCCGATTTGAATTATAGAAGTTACTGCAAAACACCTTAAAACACGTAATTCGCTTAGAAAACGCATTTTCAAGTGATTTGGAGACATGTTTAGAGAAACAGTTTTTACAACATATTTGAGCGTTTCACGGTCTGAAACAACGATTTTGCATGTATCTGGAATCATATTCTGCCTGTAGTTTCGATGGAACTAGGTTATTTAGGGTACACTAAGAGAAAATACACTGATTTTTAGTGAATACAACCTTTTGGAGGCACTCCGTGGTGCACTCGCCAGCGCAGCTAGAGTGCCGATTTGAACTATAGAAGTTACTGCAAAACACCTTAAAAACACGTAATTCGCTTAGAAAACGCATTTTCAAGTGATTTGGAGACATGTTTTGAGAAACAGTTTTTACATCATATTTGAGCGTTTCACGGTCTGAAACGACGATTTTGCATGTATCTTTCGAAACATATTCTACCTGTAGTTTCGATGGAACTAGGTTATTTAGGGTACAATAAGACAAAATACACTGTTTTTTAGTGAATACAACCTTTTGGAGGCACTCCGTGGGGCACTCGCCAGCGCAGCTAGAGTGCCGATTTGAACTATAGAAGTTACTGCAAAACACCTTAAAAACACGTAATTCGCTTAGAAAACGCATTTTCAAGTGATTTGGAAACATGTTTTGAGAAACTGTTTTTACATCATATTTGAGCGTTTCACGGTCTGAAACGACGATTTTGCATGTATCTTTGGAATCATATTCTGCCTGTAGTTTCGATGGAACTAGGTTATTTAGGGTACAATAAGACAAAATACACTGTTTTTTAGTGAATACAACCTTTTGGAGGCACTCCGTGGTGCACTCGCCAGCGCAGCTAGAGTGCCGATTTGAACTATAGAGATACTGCAAAACACCTTAAAAACACGTAATTCGCTTAAAAAACGCATTTTTAAGTGATTTGGAGACATGTTTTGAGAAACATTTTTTACAACATATTTGAGCGTTTCACGGTCTGAAACGACGATTTTGCATGTATCTTTGGAATCATATTCTGCCTGTAGTTTCGATGGAACTAGGTTATTTAGGGTACAATAAGACAAAATACACTGTTTTTTAGTGAATACTACCTTTTGGAGGCACTCCGTGGTGCACTCGCCAGCGCAGCTAGAGTGCCGATTTGAACTATAGAAGTTACTGCAAAACACCTTAAAAACACGTAATTCGCTTAGAAAACGCATTTTCAAGTGATTTGGAGACATGTTTTGAGAAACAGTTTTTACATCATATTTGAGCGTTTCACGGTCTGAAACGACGATTTTGCATGTATCTTTGGAATCATATTCCGCCTGTAGTTTCGATGGAACTAGGTTATTTAGGGTATAATAAGAGAAATCACACTGATTTTTAGTGAATACAACCTTTTGGAGGCACTCCGTTGTGCACTCGCCAGCGCAGCTAGAGTGCCGATTTGAACTATAGAAGTTACTGCAAAACACCTTAAAAACACGTAATTCGCTTAGAAAACGCATTTTCAAGTGATTTGGGGACATGTTTTGAGAAACAGTTTTTACATCATATTTGAGCGTTTCACGGTCTGAAACGACGATTTTGCATGTATCTTTGGAATCATATTCTGCCTGTGGTTTCGATGGAACTAGGTAATTTAGGGTACAATAAGACAAAATACACTGTTTTTTAGTGAATACAACAGGCACTCCGTGGTGCACTCGCCAGCGCAGCTAGAGTGCCGATTTGAACTATAGAAGTTACTGCAAAACACTTTAAAAACACGTAATTCGCTTAGAAAACGCATTTTCAAGTGATTTGGAGACATGTTTTGAGAAACAGTTTTTACATCATATTTGAGCGTTTCACGGTCTGAAACGACGATTTTGCATGTATCTTTCGAAACATATTCTACCTGTAGTTTCGATGGAACTAGGTTATTTAGGGTACAATAAGACAAAATACACTGTTTTTTAGTGAATACAACCTTTTGGAGGCACTCCGTGGTGCACTCGCCAGCGCAGCTAGAGTGCCGATTTGAACTATAGAAGTTACTGCAAAACACCTTAGAACACGTAATTCGCTTAGAAAACGCATTTTCAAGTGATTTGGAAACATGTTTTGAGAAACTGTTTTTACATCATATTTGAGCGTTTCACGGTCTGAAACGACGATTTTGCATGTATCTTTGGAATCATATTCTGCCTGTAGTTTCGATGGAACTAGGTTATTTAGGGTACAATAAGACAAAATACACTGTTTTTTAGTGAATACAACCTTTTGGAGGCACTCCGTGGTGCACTCGCCAGCGCTGCTAGAGTGCCGATTTGAACTATAGAGATACTGCAAAACACCTTAAAAACACGTAATTCGCTTAGAAAACGCATTTTTAAGTGATTTGGAGACATGTTTTGAGAAACATTTTTTACAACATATTTGAGCGTTTCACGGTCTGAAACGACGATTTTGCATGTATCTTTGGAATCATATTCTGCCTGTAGTTTCGATGGAACTAGGTTATTTAGGGTACAATAAGACAAAATACACTGTTTTTTAGTGAATACAACCTTTTGGAGGCACTCCGTGGTGCACTCGCCAGCGCAGCTAGAGTGCCGATTTGAACTATAGAAGTTACTGCAAAACACCTTAAAAACACGTAATTCGCTTAGAAAACGCATTTTCAAGTGATTTGGAGACATGTTTTGAGAAACTGTTTTTACATCATATTTGAGCGTTTCACGGTCTGAAACGACGATTTTGCATGTATCTGGAATCATTTTCTGCCTGTAGTGTCGATGGAACTAGGTTATTTATGGTACAATAAGAGAAAATACACTGATTTTTAGTGAATACAACCTTTTGGAGGCACTCCGTCGTGCACTCGCCAGCGCAGCTAGAGTGCCGATTTGAACTATAGAAGCTACTGCAAAACACCTTAAAAACACGTAATTCGCGTAGAAAACTCATTTTCAAGTAATTTGGAGAAATGTTTTGAGAAACAGTTTTTACAACATATTTGAGCGTTTCACGGTCTGAAACGACGATTTTGCATGTATCTGAAATCATTTTCTGCCTGTAGTGTCGATGGAACTAGGTTATTTAGGGTACAATAAGAGAAAATACACTGATTTTTAGTGAATACAACCTTTTGGAGGCACTCCGTGGTGCACTCGCCAGCGCAGCTAGAGTGCCGATTTGAACTATAGAAGTGACTGCAAAACACCTTAAAAACACGTAATTCGCTTAGAAAACGCATTTTCAAGTGATTTGGAGACATGTTTTGAGAAACAGTTTTTACATCATATTTGAGCGTTTCACGGTCTGAAACGACGATTTTGCATGTATCTTTCGAAACATATTCTACCTGTAGTTTCGATGGAACTAGGTTATTTAGGGTACAATAAGACAAAATACACTGTTTTTTAGTGAATACAATCTTTTGGAGGCACTCCGTGGTGCACTAGCCAGCGCAGCTAGAGTGCCGATTTGAACTATAGAAGTTACTGCAAAACACCTTAAAAACACGTAATTCGCTTAGAAAACGCATTTTCAAGTGATTTGGAGACATGTTTTGTGAAACAGTTTTTACATCATATTTGAGCGTTTCACGGTCTGAAACGACGATTTTGCATGTATTTTTGGAATCATATTCTGCCTGTAGTTTCGATGGAACTAGGTTATTTTGGGTACAATAAGACAAAATACACTGTTTTTTAGTGAATACAACCTTTTGTAGGCACTCCATGGTGCACTCGCCAGCGCAGCTAGAGTGCCGATTTGAACTATAGAAGTTACTGCAAAACACCTTAAAAACACGTAATTCGCTTAGAAAACGCATTTTCAAGTGTTTTGGAGATATGTTTTGAGAAACAGTTTTTACATCATATTTGAGCGTTTCACGGTCTGAAATGACGATTTTGCATGTATCTTTGGAATCATATTCTGCCTGTAGTTTCGATGGAACTAGGTTATTTAGAATAAAATAATACAAAATACAGTGTTTTTAGTGAATACAATCTTTTGGAGGCACTCCGTGGTGCACTCGCCAGCGCAGCTAGTGTGCCGATTTGAATTATAGAAGTTACTGCAAAACACCTTAAAACACGTAATTCGCTTAGAAAACGCATTTTCAAGTGATTTGGAGACATGTTTAGAGAAACAGTTTTTACAACATATTTGAGCGTTTCACGGTCTGAAACAACGATTTTGCATGTATCTGGAATCATATTCTGCCTGTAGTTTCGATGGAACTAGGTTATTTAGGGTACACTAAGAGAAAATACACTGATTTTTAGTGAATACAACCTTTTGGAGGCACTCCGTGGTGCACTCGCCAGCGCAGCTAGAGTGCCGATTTGAACTATAGAAGTTACTGCAAAACACCTTAAAAACACGTAATTCGCTTAGAAAACGCATTTTCAAGTGATTTGGAGACATGTTTTGAGAAACAGTTTTTACATCATATTTGAGCGTTTCACGGTCTGAAACGACGATTTTGCATGTATCTTTCGAAACATATTCTACCTGTAGTTTCGATGGAACTAGGTTATTTAGGGTACAATAAGACAAAATACACTGTTTTTTAGTGAATACAACCTTTTGGAGGCACTCCGTGGGGCACTCGCCAGCGCAGCTAGAGTGCCGATTTGAACTATAGAAGTTACTGCAAAACACCTTAAAAACACGTAATTCGCTTAGAAAACGCATTTTCAAGTGATTTGGAAACATGTTTTGAGAAACTGTTTTTACATCATATTTGAGCGTTTCACGGTCTGAAACGACGATTTTGCATGTATCTTTGGAATCATATTCTGCCTGTAGTTTCGATGGAACTAGGTTATTTAGGGTACAATAAGACAAAATACACTGTTTTTTAGTGAATACAACCTTTTGGAGGCACTCCGTGGTGCACTCGCCAGCGCAGCTAGAGTGCCGATTTGAACTATAGAGATACTGCAAAACACCTTAAAAACACGTAATTCGCTTAAAAAACGCATTTTTAAGTGATTTGGAGACATGTTTTGAGAAACATTTTTTACAACATATTTGAGCGTTTCACGGTCTGAAACGACGATTTTGCATGTATCTTTGGAATCATATTCTGCCTGTAGTTTCGATGGAACTAGGTTATTTAGGGTACAATAAGACAAAATACACTGTTTTTTAGTGAATACTACCTTTTGGAGGCACTCCGTGGTGCACTCGCCAGCGCAGCTAGAGTGCCGATTTGAACTATAGAAGTTACTGCAAAACACCTTAAAAACACGTAATTCGCTTAGAAAACGCATTTTCAAGTGATTTGGAGACATGTTTTGAGAAACAGTTTTTACATCATATTTGAGCGTTTCACGGTCTGAAACGACGATTTTGCATGTATCTTTGGAATCATATTCCGCCTGTAGTTTCGATGGAACTAGGTTATTTAGGGTATAATAAGAGAAATCACACTGATTTTTAGTGAATACAACCTTTTGGAGGCACTCCGTTGTGCACTCGCCAGCGCAGCTAGAGTGCCGATTTGAACTATAGAAGTTACTGCAAAACACCTTAAAAACACGTAATTCGCTTAGAAAACGCATTTTCAAGTGATTTGGGGACATGTTTTGAGAAACAGTTTTTACATCATATTTGAGCGTTTCACGGTCTGAAACGACGATTTTGCATGTATCTTTGGAATCATATTCTGCCTGTGGTTTCGATGGAACTAGGTAATTTAGGGTACAATAAGACAAAATACACTGTTTTTTAGTGAATACAACAGGCACTCCGTGGTGCACTCGCCAGCGCAGCTAGAGTGCCGATTTGAACTATAGAAGTTACTGCAAAACACTTTAAAAACACGTAATTCGCTTAGAAAACGCATTTTCAAGTGATTTGGAGACATGTTTTGAGAAACTGTTTTTACAACATATTTGAGCGTTTCACGGTCTGAAACGACGATTTTGCATGTATCTTTGGAATCATATTCTGCCTGTAGTTTCGATGGAACTAGGTTATTTAGGGTACAATAAGACAAAATACACTGTTTTTTAGTGAATACAACCTTTTGGAGGCACTGCGTGTTGCACTCGCCAGCGCAGCTAGAGTGCCGATTTGAACTATAGAAGTTACTGCAAAACACCTTAAAAACACGCAATTCGCTTAGAAAACGCATTTTCAAGTGATTTGAAGACATGTTTTGAGAAACAATTTTTACATCATATTTGAGCGTTTCACGGTCTGAAACGACGATTTTGCATGTATCTTTCGAAACATATTCTACCTGTAGTTTCGATGGAACTAGGTTATTTAGGGTACAATAAGACAATATACACTGTTTTTTAGTGAATACAAACTTTTGGAGGCACTCCGTGGTGCACTCGCCAGCGCAGCTAGAGTGCCGATTTGAACTATAGAAGTTACTGCAAAACACCTTAAAAACACGTAATTCGCTTAGAAAACGCATTTTCAAGTGATTTGGAGACATGTTTTGAGAAACTGTTTTTACATCATATTTGAGCGTTTCACGGTCTGAAACGACGATTTTGCATGTATCTTTGGAATCATATTCTGCCTGTAGTTTCGATGGAACTAGGTTATTTAGGGTACAATAAGACAAAATACACTGTTTTTCAGTGAATACAACCTTTTGGAGGCCTCCGTGGTGCACTCGCCAGCGCAGCTAGAGTGCCGATTTGAACTATAGAAGTTACTGCAAAACACCTTAAAAACACGTAATTCGCTTAGAAAACGCATTTTCAAGTGATTTGGAGACATGTTTTGAGAAACAGTTTTTACATCATACGAGTATTTGAGCGTTTCACGGTCTGAAACGACGATTTTGCATGTATCTTTGGAATCATATTCTGCCTGTAGTTTCGATGGAACTAGGTTATTTAGGGTACAATAAGACAAAATACACTGATTTTTAGTGAATACAACATTTTGGAGGCACTCCGTGGTGCACTCGCCAGCGCAGCTAGAGTGCCGATTTGAACTATAGAAGTTACTGCAAAACACCTTAAAAACACGTAATTCGCTTAGAAAACGCATTTTCAAGTGATTTGGAGACATGTTTTGAGAAACAGTTTTTACATCATATTTGAGCGTTTCACGGTCTGACACGACTATTTTGCATGTATCTTTCGAAACATATTCTACCTGTAGTTTCGATGGAACTAGGTTATTTAGGGTACAATAAGAGAAAATACACTGATTTTTAGTGAATACAACCTTTTGGAGGCACTCCGTGGTGCACTCGCCAGCGCAGCTAGAGTGCCGATTTGAACTATAGAAGTTACTGCAAAACACCTTAAAAACACGTAATTCGCTTAGAAAACGCATTTTCAAGTGATTTGGAGACATGTTTTGAGAAACAGTTTTTACATCATATTTGAGCGTTTCACGGTCTGAAACGACGATTTTGCATGTATCTTTGGAATCATATTCTGCCTGTAGTTTCGATGGAACTAGGTTATTTAGGGTACAATAAGACAAAATACACTCATTTTTAGTGAATACAACCTTTTGGAGGCACTCCGTGGTGCACTCGCCAGCGCAGCTAGAGTGCCGATTTGAACTATAGAAGTTACAGCAAAACACCTTAAAAACACGTAATTCGCTTAGAAAACGCATTTTCAAGTGTTTTGGAGACATGTTTTGAGAAACAGTTTTTACATCATATTTGAGCGTTTCACGGTCTGAAACGACGATTTTGCATGTATCTTTGGAATGATATTCTGCTTGTAGTTTCGATGGAACTAGGTTATTTAGGGTAAAATAATACAATATACAGTGTTTTTTAGTGAATACAACCTTTTGGAGGCACTCCGTGGTGCACTCGCCAGCGCAGCTAGAGTGCCGATTTGAACTATAGAAGTTACTGCAAAACACCATAAAAACACCTACTTCGCTTAGAAAACGCATTTTCCAATGATTTGGAGACATGTTTTGAGAAACAGTTTTTACGTCATATTTGAGCGTTTCACGGCCTGAAACAACGATTTTGCATGTATCTTTGGAATCATATTCTGCCTGTAGTTTCGATGGAACTAGGTTATTTAGGGTACAATAAGACAAAATACACTGTTTTTTAGTGAATACAACCTTTTGGAGGCACTGCGTGGTGCACTCGCCAGTGCAGCTAGAGTGCCGATTTGAACTATAGATGTTACTGCAGAACACCTTATAAACACGTAATTCGCTTAGAAAACGCATTTTCAAGTGTTTTGGAGATATGTTTTGAGAAACAGTTTTACATCATATTTGAGCGTTTCACGGTCTGAAATGACGATTTTGCATGTATCTTTGGAATCATATTCTGCCTGTAGTTTCGATGGAACTAGGTTATTTAGGGTAAAATAATACAAAATACAGTGTTTTTAGTGAATACAACCTTTTGGAGGCACTCCGTGGTGCACTCGCCAGCGCAGCTAGAGTGCCGATTTGAATTATAGAAGTTACTGCAAAACACCTTAAAAACACGTAATTCGCTTAGAAAACGCATTTTCAAGTGATTTGGAGACATGTTTTGAGAAACAGTTTTTACATCATATTTGAGCGTTTCACGGTCTGAAACGACGATTTTGCATGTATCTTTCGAAACATATTCTACCTGTAGTTTCGATGGAACTAGGTTATTTAGGGTACAATAAGACAAAATACACTGTTTTTTTAGTGAATACAACCTTTTGGAGGCACTCCGTGGTGCACTCGCCAGCGCAGCTAGAGTGCCGATTTGAACTATAGAAGTTACTGCAAAACACCTTAAAAACACGTAATTCGCTTAGAAAACGCATTTTCAAGTGATTTGGAGACATGTTTTGAGAAACTGTTTTTACATCATATTTGAGCGTTTCACGGAATGAAACGACGATTTTGCATGTATCTTTGGAATCATATTCTGCCTGTAGTTTCGATGGAACTAGGTTATTTAGGGTACAATAAGACAAAATACACTGTTTTTTAGTGAATACAACCTTTTGGAGGCACTCCGTGGTGCACTCGCCAGCGCAGCTAGAGTGCCGATTTGAACTATAGAGTTACTGCAAAACACCTTAAAAACACGTAATTCGCTTAGAAAACGCATTTTTAAGTAATTTGGAGACATGTTTTGAGAAACATTTTTTACAACATATTTGAGCGTTTCACGGTCTGAAACGACGATTTTGCATGTATCTTTGGAATCATATTCTGCCTGTAGTTTCGATGGAACTAGGTTATTTAGGGTACAATAAGACAAAATACACTGTTTTTTAGTGAATAAAACCTTTTGGAGGCACTCCGTGGTGCACTCGCCAGCGCAGCTAGAGTGCCGATTTGAACTACAGAAGTTACTGCAAAACACCTTAAAAACACGTAATTCGCTTAGAAAACGCATTTTCAAGTGATTTGGAGACATGTTTTGAGAAACTGTTTTTACATCATATTTGAGCGTTTCACGGTCTGAAACGACGATTTTGCATGTATCTTTGGAATCATATTCTGCCTGTAGTTTCGATGGAACTAGGTTATTTAGGGTACAATAAGACAAAATACACTGTTTTTCAGTGAATACAACTTTTTGGAGGCCTCCGTGGTGCACTCGCCAGCGCAGCTAGGGTGCCGATTTGAACTATAGAAGTTACTGCAAAACACTTTAAAAACACGTAATTCGCTTAGAAAACGCATTTTCAAGTGATTTGGAGACATGTTTTGAGAAACAGTTTTTACGTCATATTTGAGCGTTTCACGGCCTGAAACAACGATTTTGCATGTATCTTTGGAATCATATTCTGCCTGTAGTTTCGATGGAACTAGGTTATTTAGGGTACAATAAGACAAAATACACTGTTTTTTAGTGAATACAACCTTTTGGAGGCACTGCGTGGTGCACTCGCCAGTGCAGCTAGAGTGCCGATTTGAACTATAGATGTTACTGCAGAACACCTTAAAAACACGTAATTCGCTTAGAAAACGCATTTTCAAGTGTTTTGGAGACATGTTTTGAGAAACAGTTTTTACATCATATTTGAGCGTTTCACGGTCTGAAACGACGATTTTGCATGTATCTTTCGAAACATATTCTACCTGTAGTTTCGATGGAACTAGGTTATTTAGGGTACAATAAGAAAATATACACTGTTTCTTAGTGAATACAATCTTTTGGAGGCACTCCGTGGTGCACTCGCCAGCGCAGATAGAGTGCCGATTTGAACTATAGAAGTTACTGCAAAACACCTTAAAAACACGTAATTCGCTTAGAAAACGCATTTTCAAGTGATTTGGAGACATGTTTTGAGAAACTGTTTTTACATCATATTTGAGCGTTTCACGGTCTGAAACGACGATTTTGCATGTATCTTTGGAATCATATTCTGCCTGTAGTTTCGATGGAATTAGGTTACTTAGGGTACAATAAGACAAAATACACTGTTTTTCAGTGTATACAACCTTTTGGTGGTACTCCGTGGTGCACTCGCCAGCGCAGCTAGAGTGCCGATTTGAACTATAGAAGTTACTGCAAAACACCTTAAAAACACGTAATTCGCTTAGAAAACGCATTTTCAAGTGATTTGGAGACATGTTTTGAGAAACAGTTTTTACATCATATTTGAGCGTTTCACGGTCTGACACGACTATTTTGCATGTATCTTTCGAAACATATTCTACCTGTAGTTTCGATGGAACTAGGTTATTTAGGGTACAATAAGACAAAATACACTGTTTTTTAGTGAATACAACCTTTTGGAGGCACTCCGTGGTGCACTCGCCAGCGCAGTTAGAGTGCCGATTTGAACTATAGAAGTTACTGCAAAACACCTTAAAAACACGTAATTCGCTTAGAAAACGCATTTTCAAGTGATTTGGAGACATGTTTTGAGAAACTGTTTTTACATCATATTTGAGCGTTTCACGGTCTGAAACGACGATTTTGCATGTATCTTTGGAATCATATTCTGCCTGTAGTTTCGATGGAATTAGGTTACTTAGGGTACAATAAGACAAAATACACTGTTTTTCAGTGTATACAACCTTTTGGTGGTACTCCGTGGTGCACTCGCCAGCGCAGCTAGAGTGCCGATTTGAACTATAGAAGTTACTGCAAAACACCTTAAAAACACGTAATTCGCTTAGAAAACGCATTTTCAAGTGATTTGGAGACATGTTTTGAGAAACAGTTTTTACATCATATTTGAGCGTTTCACGGTCTGACACGACTATTTTGCATGTATCTTTCGAAACATATTCTACCTGTAGTTTCGATGGAACTAGGTTATTTAGGGTACAATAAGACAAAATACACTGTTTTTTAGTGAATACAACCTTTTGGAGGCACTCCGTGGTGCACTCGCCAGCGCAGTTAGAGTGCCGATTTGAACTATAGAAGTTACTGCAAAACACCTTAAAAACACGTAATTCGCTTAGAAAACGCATTTTCAAGTGATTTGGAGACATGTTTTGAGAAATTGTTTTTACATCATATTTGAGCGTTTCACGGTCTGAAACGACGATTTTGCATGTATCTTTGGAATCATATTCTGCCTGTAGTTTCGATGGAACTAGGTTATTTAGGGTACAATAAGACAAAATACACTGTTTTTTAGTGAATACAACCTTTTGGGGGCACTCCGTGGTGCACTCGCTAGCGCAGCTAGAGTGCCGATTTGAACTATAGAAGTTACTGCAAAACACCTTAAAAACACGTAATTCGCTTAGAAAACGCATTTTCAAGTAATTTGGAGACATGTTTTGAGAAACAGTTTTTACAACATATTTGAGCGTTTCACGGTCTGAAACGACGATTTTGCATGTATCTTTCGAAACATATTCTACCTGTAGTTTCGATGGAACTAGGTTATTTAGGGTACAATAAGACAATATACACTGTTTCTTAGTGAATACAATCTTTTGGAGGCACTCCGTGGTGCACTCGCCAGCGCAGCTAGAGTGCCGATTTGAACTATAGAAGTTACAGCAAAACACCTTAAAAACACGTAATTCGCTTAGAAAACGCATTTTCAAGTGTTTTGGAGACATGTTTTGAGAAACAGTTTTTACATCATATTTGAGCGTTTCACGGTCTGAAACGACGATTTTGCATGTATCTTTGGAATGATATTCTGCTTGTAGTTTCGATGGAACTAGGTTATTTAGGGTAAAATAATACAAAATACAGTGTTTTTTAGTGAATACAACCTTTTGGAGGCACTCCGTGGTGCACTCGCCAGCGCAGCTAGAGTGCCGATTTGAACTATAGAAGTTACTGCAAAACACCTTAAAAATACGTAATTCGCTTAGAAAACGCATTTTCAAGTGATTTGGAGACATGTTTTGAAAAACATTTTTTACATCATATTTGAGCGTTTCAAGGTCTGACACGACTATTTTGCATGTATCTTTCGAAACATATTCTACCTGTAGTTTCGATGGAACTAGGTTATTTAGGGTACAATAAGACAAAATACACTGTTTTTTAGTGAATACAACCTTTTGGAGGCACTCCGTGGTGCACTCGCCAGCGCAGCTAGAGTGCCGATTTGAACTATAGAAGTTACTGCAAAACACCTTAAAAACACGTAATTCGCTTAGAAAACGCATTTTCAAGCGATTTGGAGACATGTTTTGAGAAATTGTTTTTACATCATATTTGAGCGTTTCACGGTCTGAAACGACGATTTTGCATGTATCTTTGGAATCATATTCTGCCTGTAGTTTCGATGGAACTAGGTTATTTAGGGTACAATAAGACAAAATACACTGTTTTTTAGTGAATACAACCTTTTGGAGGCACTCTGTGGTGCACTCGCCAGCGCAGCTAGAGTGCCGATTTGAACTATAGAAGTTACTGCAAAACACCTTAAAAACACGTAATTCGCTTAGAAAACGCATTTTTAAGTGATTTGGAGACATGTTTTGAGAAACAGTTTTTACATCATATTTGAGCGTTTCACGGTCTGAAACGACGATTATGCATGTATCTTTCGAAACATATTCTACCTGTAGTTTCGATGGAACTAGGTTATTTAGGGTACAATAAGACAAAATACACTGTTTTTTAGTGAATACAACCTTTTGGAGGCACTCCGTGGTGCATTCGCCAGCGCAGCTAGAGTGCCGATTTGAACTATAGAAGTTACTGCAAAACACCTTAAAAACACGTAATTCGCTTAGAAAACGCATTTTCAAGTGATTTGGAGACATGTTTTGTGAAACAGTTTTTACATCATATTTGAGCGTTTCACGGTCTGAAACGACGATTTTGCATGTATTTTTGGAATCATATTTTGCCTGTAGTTTCGATGGAACTAGGTTATTTTGGGTACAATAAGACAAAATACAATGTTTTTTAGTGAATACAACCTTTTGTAGGCACTCCATGGTGCACTCGCCAGCGCAGCTAGAGTGCCGATTTGAACTATAGAAGTTACTGCAAAACACCTTAAAAACACGTAATTCGCTTAGAAAACGCATTTTCAAGTGATTTGGGGACATGTTTTGAGAAACAGTTTTTACATCATATTTGAGCGTTTCACGGTCTGAAACGACGATTTTGCATGTATCTTTCGAAACATATTCTACCTGTAGTTTCGATGGAACCCGGTTATTTATGCTACAATAAGACAAGATACACTGTTTTTTAGTGAAGACAACCTTTTGGAGGCACTCCGTGTTGCACTCGCCAGCGCAGCTAGAGTGCCGATTTGAACTATAGAATTTACTGCAAAACACCTTAAAAACACGTAATTCGCTTAGAAAACGCAATTTCAAGTGATTTGGAGACATGTTTTGAGAAACAGTTTTTACATCATATTTGAGCGTTTCACGGTCTGAAACGACGATTTTGCATGTATCTTTGGAATCATATTCTGCCTGTGGTTTCGATGGAACTAGGTAACTTAGGGTACAATAAGACAAAATACACTGTTTTTTAGTGAATACAACAAGCACTCCGTGGTGCACTCGCCAGCGCAGCTAGAGTGCTGATTTGAACTATAGAAGTTACTGCAAAACACCTTAAAAACACGTAATTCGCTTAGAAAACGCATTTTCAAGTGATTTGGGGACATGTTTTGAGAAACTGTTTTTACATCATATTTGAGCGTTTCACGGTCAGAAACGACGATTTTGCATGTATCTTTGGAATCATATTCTGCCTGTAGTTTCGATGGAACAAGGTTATTTAGGGTACAATAAAACAAAATACACTGTTTTTTAGTGAATACAACCTATTGGAGGCACTCCGTGATGCACTCGCCAGCGCAGCTAGAGTGCCGATTTGAACTATAGAAGTTACTGCAAAACACCTTAAAAACACGTAATTCGCTTAGAAAACGCATTTTCAAGTGATTTAGAGACATGTTTTGAGAAACAGTTTTTACATCATATTTGAGCGTTTTACGGTCTGAAACGACGATTTTGCATGTATCTTTGGAATCATATTCTGCCTGTAGTTTCGATGGAACTAGGTTATTTAGGGTACAATAAGACAAAATACACTGATTTTTAGTGAATACAACCTTTTGGAGGCACTCCGTGGTGCACTCGCCAGCGCAGCTAGAGTGCCGATTTGAACTATAGAAGTTACTGCAAAACACCTTAAAAACACGTAATTCGCTTAGAAAACGCATTTTCAAGTGATTTGGAGACATGTTTTGAGAAACAGTTTTTACAACATATTTGAGCGTTTCACGGTCTGAAACGACGATTTTGCATGTATCTGGAATCATATTCTGCCTGTAGTTTCGATGGAACTAGGTTATTTAGGGTACAATAAGAGAAAATACACTGATTTTTAGTGAATACAACCTTTTGGAGGCACTCCGTGGTGCACTCGCCAGCGCAGCTAGAGTGCCGATTTGAACTATAGAAGTTACTGCAAAACACCTTAAAAACACGTAATTCGCTTAGAAAACGCATTTTTAAGTGATTTGGAGACATGTTTTGAGAAACAGTTTTTACATCATATTTGAGCGTTTCACGGTCTGAAACGACGATTTTGCATGTATCTTTCGAAACATATTCTACCTGTAGTTTCGATGGAACTAGGTTATTTAGGGTTCAATAAGACATAATACACTGTTTTTTAGTGAATACAACCTTTTGGAGGCACTTTGTGGTGCACTCGCCAGCGCAGCTAGAGTGCCGATTTGAACTATAGAAGTTACTGCAAAACACCTTAAAAACACGTAATTCGCTTAGAAAACGCATTTTCAAGTGATTTGGAGACATGTTTTGAGAAACTATTTTTACATCATATTTGAGCGTTTCACGGTCTGAAACGACGATTTTGCATGTATCTTTGGAATCATATTCTGCCTGTAGTTTCGATGGAACTAGGTTATTTAGGGTACAATAAGACAAAATACACTGTTTTTTAGTGAATACAACCTTTTGGAGGCACTCCGTGGTGCACTCGCCAGCGCAGCTAGAGTGCCGATTTGAACTATAGAGTTACTGCAAAACACCTTAAAAACACGTAATTCGCTTAGAAAACGCATTTTTAAGTGATTTGGAGACATGTTTTGAGAAACAGTTTTTACAACATATTTGAGCGTTTCACGGTCTAAAACGACGATTTTGCATGTATCTTTGGAATCATATTCTGCCTGTAGTTTCGATGGAACTAGGTTATTTAGGGTACAATAAGACAAAATACACTGTTTTTTAGTGAATACAACCTTTTGGAGGCACTCCGTGGTGCACTCGCCAGCGCAGCTAGAGTGCCGATTTGAACTATAGAAGTTACTGCAAAACACCTTAAAAACACGTAATTCGCTTAGAAAACGCATTTTCAAGTGATTTGGAGACATGTTTTGAGAAACCGTTTTTACATCATATTTGAGCGGTTCGCGGTCTGAAACGACGATTTTGCATGTATCTTTGGAATCATATTCCGCCTGTAGTTTCGATGGAACTAGGTTATTTAGGGTACAATAAGAGAAATCACACTGATTTTTAGTGAATACAACCTTTTGGAGGCACTCCGTGGTGCACTCGCCAGCGCAGCTAGAGTGCCGATTTGAACTATAGAAGTTACTGCAAAACACCTTAAAAACACGTAATTCGCTTAGAAAACGCATTTTCAAGTGATTTGGAGACATGTTTTGAGAAACAGTTTTTACATCATATTTGAGCGTTTCACGGTCTGAAACGACGATTTTGCATGTATCTTTGGAATCATATTCTGCCTGTGGTTTCGATGAAACTAGGTAATTTAGGGTACAATAAGACAAAATACACTGTTTTTTAGTGAATACAACAGGCCCTCCGTGGTGCACTCGCCAGCGCAGCTAGAGTGCCGATTTAAACTATAGAAGTTACTGCAAAACACCTTAAAAACACGTAATTCGCTTAGAAAACGCATTTTCAAGTGATTTGGAGACATGTTTTGAGAAACTGTTTTTACATCATATTTGAGCGTTTCGCGGTCTGAAACGACGATTTTGCATGTATCTTTGGAATCATATTCTGCCTGTAGTTTCGATGGAACTAGGTTATTTAGGGTACAATAAGACAATATACAGTGTTTTTTAGTGAATACAACCTTTTGGAGGCACTCCGTGGTGCACTCGCCAGCGCAGCTAGAGTGCCGATTTGAACTATAGAAGTTACTGCAAAACACCTTAAAAACACGTAATTCGCTTAGAAAACGCATTTTTAAGTGATTTGGAGACATGTTTTGAGAAACAGTTTTTACATCATATTTGAGCGTTTCACGGTCTGAAACGACGATTTTGCATGTATCTTTGGAATCATATTCAGCCTGTAGTTTCCATAGAACAAGGTTATTTAGGGTACAATAAGACAAAATACACTGTTTTTTAGTGAATACAACCTATTGGAAGCACTCCGGGGTGCACTCGCCAGCGCAGCTAGAGTGCCGATTTGAACTATAGAAGTTACTGCAAAACACCTTAAAAACACGTAATTCGCTTAGAAAACGCATTTTCAAGTGATTTAGAGACATGTTTTGAGAAACAGTTTTTACATCATATTTGAGCGTTTCACGGTCTGAAACGACGATTTTGCATGAATCTTTCGAAACATATTCTACCTGTAGTTTCGATGGGACTAGGTTATTTAGGGTACAATAAGACAAAATACACTGTTTTTTAGTGAATACAACTTTTTGGAGGCACTCCGTGGTGCACTCGCCAGCGCAGCTAGAGTGCCGATTTGAACTATAGAAGTTACTGCAAAACACCTTAAAAACACGTAATTCGCTTAGAAAACGCATTTTCATGTAATTTGGAGACATGTTTTGAGAAACAGTTTTTACATCATATTTGAGCGTTTCACGGTCTGAAACGACGATTTTGCATGTATCTTTGGAATCATATTCTGCCTGTGGTTTCGATGGAACTAGGTAATTTAGGGTACAATAAGACAAAATACACTGTTTTTTAGTGAATACAACAGGCACTCCGTGGTGCACTCGCCAGCGCAGCTAGAGTGCAGATTTAAACTATAGAAGTTACTGCAAAACACCTTAAAAACACGTAATTCGCTTAGAAAACGCATTTTCAAGTGATTTGGAGATATGTTTTGAGAAACAGTTTTTACATCATATTTGAGCGTTTCACGGTCTGAAACGACGATTTTGCATGTATCTTTGGAATCATATTCTGCCTGTGGTTTCGATGAAACTAGGTAATTTAGGGTACAATAAGACAAAATACACTGTTTTTTAGTGAATACAACAGGCACTCCGTGGTGCACTCACCAGCGCAGCTAGAGTGCCGATTTGAACTATAGAAGTTACTGCAAAACACCTTAAAAACACGTAATTCGCTTAGAAAACGCATTTTCAAGTGATTTGGAGACATGTTTTGAGAAACTGTTTTTACATCATATTTGAGCGTTTCACGGTCTGAAACGACGATTTTGCATGTATCTTTGGAATCATATTCTGCCTGTAGTTTCGATGGAACTAGGTTATTTAGGGTATAATAAGACAAAATACAGTGTTTTTTAGTGAATACAACCTTTTGGAGGCACTCCGTGGTGCACTCGCCAGCGCAGCTAGAGTGCCGATTTAAACTATAGAAGTTACTGCAAAACACCTTAAAAACACGTAATTCGCTTAGAAAACGCATTTTTAAGTGATTTGGAGACATGTTTTGAGAAACAGTTTTTACATCATATTTGAGCGTTTCACGGTCTGAAACGACGATTTTGCATGTATCTTTGGAATCATATTCCGCCTGTAGTTTCGATGGAACTAGGTTATTTAGGGTGAAATAAGAGAAATCACACTGATTTTTAGTGAATACAACCTTTTGGAGGCACTCCGTGGTGCACTCGCCAGCGCAGCTAGAGTGCCGATTTGATCTATAGAAGTTACTGCAAAACACCTTAAAAACACGTAATTCGCTTAGAAAACGCATTTTCAAGTGATTTGGAGACATGTTTTGAGGAACAGTTTTTACATCATATTTGAGCGTTTCACGGTCTGAAACGACGATTTTGCATGTATCTTTGGAATCATATTCTGCCTGTGGTTTCAATGGAACTAGGTAATTTAGGGTACAATAAGATAAAATACACTGTTCTTTAGTGAATACAACAGGCACTCCGTGGTGCACTCGCCAGCGCAGCTAGAGTGCCGATTTGAACTATAGAAGTTACTGCAAAACACCTTAAAAACACGTAATTCGCTTAGAAAACGCATTTTTAAGTGATTTGGAGACATGTTTTGAGAAACTGTTTTTACATCATTTTTGAGCGTTTCACGGTCTGAAACGACGATTTTGCATGTATCTTTGGAATCATATTCTGCCTGTGGTTTCGATGAAACTAGGTAATTTAGGGTACAATAAGACAAAATACACTGTTTTTTAGTGAATACAACAGGCACTCCGTGGTGCACTCACCAGCGCAGCTAGAGTGCCGATTTGAACTATAGAAGTTACTGCAAAACACCTTAAAAACACGTAATTCGCTTAGAAAACGCATTTTCAAGTGATTTGGAGACATGTTTTGAGAAACTGTTTTTACATCATATTTGATCGTTTCACGGTCTGAAACGACGATTTTGCATGTATCTTTGGAATCATATTCTGCCTGTAGTTTCGATGGAACTAGGTTATTTAGGGTACAATAAGACAAAATACAGTGTTTTTTAGTGAATACAACCTTTTGGAGGCACTCCGTGGTGCACTCGCCAGCGCAGCTAGAGTGCCGATTTGAACTATAGAAGTTACTGCAAAACACCTTAAAAACACGTAATTCGCTTAGAAAAGGCATTTTTAAGTGATTTGGAGACTTGTTTTGAGAAACAGTTTTTACATCATATTTGAGTGTTTCACGGTCTGAAACGACGATTTTGCATGTATCTTTGGAATCATATTCCGCCTGTAGTTTCGATGGAACTAGGTTATTTAGGGTACAATAAGAGAAATCACACTGATTTTTAGTGAATACAACCTTTTGGAGGCACTCCGTGGTGCACTCGCCAGCGCAGCTAGAGTGCCGATTTGATCTATAGAAGTTACTGCAAAACACCTTAAAAACACGTAATTCGCTTAGAAAACGCATTTTCAAGTGATTTGGAGACATGTTTTGAGAAACAGTTTTTACATCATATTTGAGCGTTTCACGGTCTGAAACGACGATTTTGCATGTATCTTTGGAATCATATTCTGCCTGTGGTTTCAATGGAACTAGGTAATTTAGGGTACAATAAGACAAAATACACTGTTTTTTAGTGAATACAACAGGCACTCCGTGGTGCACTCGCCAGCGCAGCTAGAGTGCCGATTTGAACTATAGAAGTTACTGCAAAACACCTTAAAAACACGTAATACGCTTAGAAAACGCATTTTTAAGTGATTTGGGGACATGTTTTGAGAAACTGTTTTTACATCATATTTGAGCGTTTCACGGTCTAAAACGACGATTTTGCATGTATCTTTGGAATCATATTCTGCCTGTAGTTTCGATGGAACTAGGTTATTTAGGGTACAATAAGACAAAATACAGTGTTTTTTAGTGAATACAACCTTTTGGAGGCACTACGTTTTGCACTCGCCAGCGCAGCTAGAGTGCCGATTTGAACTATAGAAGTTACTGCAAAACACCTTAAAAACACGTAATTCGCTTAGAAAACGCATTTTCAAGTGATTTGGAGACATGTTTTGAGTAACAGTTTTTACATCATATTTGAGCGTTTCACGGTCTGAAACGACGATTTTGCATGTATGTTTCGAAACATATTCTACCTGTAGTTTCGATGGAACTCGGTTATTTATGCTACAATAAGACAAAATACACTGATTTTTAGTGAATACAACCTTTTGGAGGCACTCCGTGGTGCACTCGCCTGCGCAGCTAGAGTGCCGATTTGAACTATAGAAGTTATTGCTAAACACCTTAAAAACACGTAATTTGCTTAGAAAACGCCGTTTCAAGTGATTTGGAGACATGTTTTGAGAAACTGTTTTTACATCATATTTGAGCGTTTCACGGTCTGAAACGACGATTTTGCATGTATCTTTGGAATCATATTCTGCCTGTAGTTTCGATGGAACTAGGTTATTTAGGGTACAATAAGACAAAATACACTGTTTTTTAGTGAATACAACCTTTTGGAGGCACTACGTGGTGCACTCGCCAGCGCAGCTAGAGTGCCGATTTGAACTATAGAAGTTACTGCAAAACACCTTAAAAACACGTAATTCGCTTAGAAAACGCATTTTCAAGTGATTTGGAGACATGTTTTGAGAAACAGTTATTACATCATATTTGAGCGTTTCACGGTCTGAAACGACGATTTTGCATGTATCTTTCGAAACATATTCTACCTGTAGTTTCGATGGAACTAGGTTATTTAGGGTACAGTAAGACAAAATAATTTTTTTTTAGTGAATACAACCTTTTGGATGCACCCCGTGGTGCACTCGCCAGCGCAGCTAGAGTGCCGATTTGAACTATAGAATTTACTGCAAAACACCTTAAAACACGTAATTCGCTTAGAAAACGCATTTTCAAGTGATTTGGAGACATGTTTTGAGAAACATTTTTTACATCATATTTGAGCGTTTCACGGTGTGAAACGACGATTTTGCATGTATCTTTGGAATCATATTCTGCCTGTGGTTTCGATGGAACTAGATAATTTAGGGTACAATAAGACAAAATACACTGTTTTTTAGTGAATACAACAGGCACTCCGTGGTGCACTAGCCAGCGCAGCTAGAGTGCCGATTTGAACTATAGAAGTTACTGCAAAACACCTTAAAAACACGTAATTCGCTTAGAAAACGCATTTTCAAGTGATTTGGAGACATGTTTTGAGAAACAGTTATTACATCATATTTGAGCGTTTCACGGTCTGAAACGACGATTTTGCATTTATCTTTCGAATCATATTATGCCTGTAGTTTTGAAGGAACTAGGTTATTTAGGTTACAATAAGAGAAAATACACCGATTTTTAGTGAATACAACCTTTTGGAGGCACTACATGGTGCACTCGCCAGCGCAGCTAGAGTGCCGATTTGAACTATAGAAGTTACTGCAAAACACCTTAAAAACACGTAATTTGCTTAGAAACCGCATTTTTAAGTGATTTGGAGACATGTTTTGAGAAACAGTTTTTACATCATATTTGAGCGTTTCACGGTCTGAAACGACGATTTTGCATGTATCTGGAATCATATTCTGCCTGTAGTGTCGATGGAACTAGGTTATTTAGGGTACAATAAGAGAAAATACACTGATTTTTAGTGAATACAACCTTTTGGTGGCACTCCGTGGTGCACTCGCCAGCGCAGCTAGAGTGCCGATTTGAACTATAGAAGTTACTGCAAAACACCTTAAAAACACGTAATTCGCTTAGAAAACGCATTTTCAAGAGATTTGGAGACATGTTTTGAGAAACAGTTTTTACATCATATTTGAGCGTTTCATGGTCTGAAACGACGATTTTGCATGTATCTTTCGAAACATATTCTACCTGTAGTTTCGATGGAACTAGGTTATTTAGGGTACAATAAGACAAAATACACTGTTTTTTAGTGAATACAACCTTTTGGAGGCACTCCGTGGTGCACTCGCCAGCGCAGCTAGAGTGCCGATTTGAACTATAGAAGTTACAGCAAAACACCTTAAAAACACGTAATTCGCTTAGAAAACGCATTTTCAAGTGATTTGGACACATGTTTTGAGAAACAGTTTTTACATCATATTTGAGCGTTTCACGGTCTGAAACGACGATTTTGCATGTATCTTTCGAAACATATTCTACCTGTAGTTTCGATGGAACTAGGTTATTTACGGTACAATAAGACAAAATACACTGTTTTTTAGTGAATACAACAGGCACTCCCTGGTGCACTCGCCAGCGCAGCTAGAGTGCCGATTTGAACTATAGAAGTTACTGCAAAACACCTTAAAACACGTAATTCGCTTAGAAAATGCATTTTCAAGTGATTTGGAGACATGTTTTGAGAAACTGTTTTTACATCATATTTGAGCGTTTCACGGTCTGAAACGACGATTTTGCATGTATCTTTGGAATCATATTCTGCCTGTAGTTTCGATGGAACTAGATTATTTAGGGTACAATAAGACAAAATACACAGTTTTATAGTGAATACAACCTTTTGGAGGCACTCTGTGGTGCACTCGCCAGCGCAGCTAGAGTGCCGATTTGAACTATAGAAGTTACTGCAAAACACCTTAAAAACACGTAATTCGCTTAGAAAACGCATTTTCAAGTAATTTGGAGACATGTTTTGAGAAACTGTTTTTACATCATATTTGAGCGTTTCACGGTCTGAAACGACGATTTTGCATGTATCTTTGGAATCATATTCTGCCTGTAGTTTCGATGGAACTAGGTTATTTAAGGTACAATAAGACAAAATACACTGTTTTTTAGTGAATACAACCTTTTGGAGGCACTCCGTTTTGCACTCGCCAGCGCAGCTAGAGTGCCGATTTGAACTATAGAAGTTACTGCAAAACACCTTAAAAATACGTAATTCGCTTAGAAAACGCATTTTTAAGTGATTTGGAGACATGTTTTGAGAAACAGTTTTTACATCATATTTGAGCGTTTCACGGTCTGAAACGACGATTTTGCATGTATCTTTGGAATCATATTCTGCCTGTAGTTTCGATGGAACAAGGTTATTTAGGGTACAATAAGACAAAATACACTGTTTTTTAGTGAATACAACCTATTGGAGGCACTCCGTGGTGCACTTGCCAGCGCAGCTAGAGTGCCGATTTGAACTATAGAAGTTACTGCAAAACACCTTAAAAACACGTAATTCGCTTAGAAAACGCATTTTCAAGAGATTTGGAGACATGTTTTGAGAAACAGTTTTTACATCATATTTGAGCGTTTCATGGTCTGAAACGACGATTTTGCATGTATCTTTCGAAACATATTCTACCTGTAGTTTCGATGGAACTAGGTTATTTAGGGTACAATAAGACAAAATACACAGTTTTATAGTGAATACAACCTTTTGGAGGCACTCTGTGGTGCACTCGCCAGCGCAGCTAGAGTGCCGATTTGAACTATAGAAGTTACTGCAAAACACCTTAAAAACACGTAATTCGCTTAGAAAACGCATTTTCAAGTAATTTGGAGACATGTTTTGAGAAACTGTTTTTACATCATATTTGAGCGTTTCACGGTCTGAAACGACGATTTTGCATGTATCTTTGGAATCATATTCTGCCTGTAGTTTCGATGGAACTAGGTTATTTAAGGTACAATAAGACAAAATACACTGTTTTTTAGTGAATACAACCTTTTGGAGGCACTCCGTTTTGCACTCGCCAGCGCAGCTAGAGTGCCGATTTGAACTATAGAAGTTACTGCAAAACACCTTAAAAATACGTAATTCGCTTAGAAAACGCATTTTTAAGTGATTTGGAGACATGTTTTGAGAAACAGTTTTTACATCATATTTGAGCGTTTCACGGTCTGAAACGACGATTTTGCATGTATCTTTGGAATCATATTCTGCCTGTAGTTTCGATGGAACAAGGTTATTTAGAGTACAATAAGACAAAATACACTGTTTTTTAGTGAATACAACCTATTGGAGGCACTCCGTGGTGCACTTGCCAGCGCAGCTAGAGTGCCGATTTGAACTATAGAAGTTACTGCAAAACACCTTAAAAACACGTAATTCGCTTAGAAAACGCATTTTCAAGTGATTTAGAGACATGTTTTGAGAAACAGTTTTTACATCATATTTGAGCGTTTCACGGTCTGAAACGACGATTTTGCATGTATCTTTCGAAACATATTCTACCTGTAGTTTCGATGGAACTAGGTTATTTAGGGTACAATAAGACAAAATATACTGTTTTTTAGTGAATACAACCTTTTGGAGGCACTCCGTGGTGCACTCGCCAGCGCAGCTAGAGTGCCGATTTGAACTATAGAATTTACTGCAAAACACCTTAAAAACACGTAATTCGCTTAGAAAACGCATTTTCAAGTGATTTGGAGACATGTTTTGAAAAACAGTTTTTACATCATATTTGAGCGTTTCACGGTCTGAAACGACGATTTTGCATGTATCTTTGGAATCATATTCTGCCTGTGGTTTCGATGGAACTAGATAATTTAGGGTACAATAAGACAAAATACACTGTTTTTTAGTGAATACAACATGCACTCCGTGGTGCACTCGCCAGCGCAGCTAGAGTGCCGATTTGAACTATAGAAGTTACTGCAAAACACCTTAAAAACACGTAATTCGCTTAGAAAACGCATTTTCAAGTGATTTGGAGACATGTTTTGAGAAACAGTTTTTACATCATATTTGAGCGTTTCACGGTCTGAAACGACGATTTTGCATGTATCTTTGGAATCATATTCTGCCTGTAGTTTCGATGGAACTAGGTTATTTAGGGTACAATAAGACAAAATACACTGTTTTTTTAGTGAATACAACCTATTGGAGGCACTCCGTGGTGCACTCGCCAGCGCAGCTAGAGTGCCGATTTGAACTATAGAAGTTACTGCAAAACACCTTAAAAACACGTAATTCGCTTAGAAAACGCATTTTCAAGTGATTTGGAGACATGTTTTGAGAAACTGTTTTTACATCATATTTGAGCGTTTCACGGTCTGAAACGACGATTTTGCATGTATCTTTGGAATCATATTCTGCCTGTAGTTTCGATGGAACTAGGTTATTTAGGGTACAATAAGACAAAATACACTGTTTTTCAGTGAATACAACCTTTTGGAGGCACTCCGTGGTGCACTCGCTAGCGCAGCTAGAGTGCCGATTTGAACTAGAGAAGTTACTGCAAAACACCTTAAAAACACGTAATTCGCTTAGAAAACGCATTTTCAAGTGATTTGGAGACATGTTTTGAGAAACAGTTTTTACATCCTATTTGAGCGTTTCACGGTCTGACACGACGATTTTGCATGTATCTTTCGAAACATTATCTACCTGTAGTTTCGATGGAACTAGGTTATTTAGGGTACAATAAGACAAAATACACTGTTTTTTAGTGAATACAACCTTTTGGAGGCACTCCGTGGTGCACTCGCCAGCGCAGCTAGAGTGCCGATTTGAACTATAGAAGTTACTGCAAAACACCTTAAAAACACGTAATTCGCTTAGAAAACGCATTTTCAAGTGATTTGGAGACATGTTTTGAGAAACAGTTTTTACATCATATTTGAGCGTTTCACGGTCTGCAACGACGATTTTGCATGTATCTTTGGAATCATATTCCGCCTGTAGTTTCGATAGAACTAGGTTATTTAGGGTACAATAAGACAAAATACACTGATTTTTAGAGAATTCAACTTTTTGGAGCCACTCCGTGGTGCACTCGCCAGCGCAGCTAGAGTGCCGAATTGAACTATTGAAGTTACTGCAAAACACCTTAAAAACACGTAATTCGCTTAGAAAACGCATTTTCAAGTGATTTGGAGACATGTTTTGAGAAACAGTTTTTATATCATATTTGAGCGTTTCACGGTCTGAAACGACGATTTTGCATGTATGTTTCGAAACATATTCTACCTGTAGTTTCGATGGAACTCGGTTATTTATGCTACAATAAGACAAAATACACTGATTTTTAGTGAATACAACCTTTTGGAGGCACTCCGTGGTGCACTCGCCAGCGCAGCTAGAGTGCCGATTTGAACTATAAAAGTTACTGCAAAACACCTTAAAAACACGTAATTCGCTTAGAAAACGCATTTTCAAGTGATTTGGAGACATGTTTTGAGAAACTGTTTTTACATCATATTTGAGCGTTTCACGGTCTGAAACGACGATTTTGCATGTATCTTTGGAATCATATTCTGCCTGTAGTTTCGATGGAACTAGGTTATTTAGGGTACAATAAGACAAAATACACTGCTTTTGAGTGAATACAACCTTTTGGAGGCACTACGTGGTGCACTCGCCAGCGCAGCTAGAGTGCTGATTTGAACTATAGAAGTTACTGCAAAACACCTTAAAAACACGTAATTCGCTTAGAAAACGCATTTTCAAGTGATTTGGAGACATGTTTTGAGAAACAGTTATTACATCATATTTGAGCGTTTCACGGTCTGAAACGACGATTTTGCATGTATCTTTGGAATCATATTATGCCTGTAGTTTCGATGGAACTAGGTTATATAGGGTACAATAAGAGAAAATATACTGATTTTTAGTGAATACAACCTTTTGGAGGCACTCCGTTTTGCACTCGCCAGCGCAGCTAGAGTGCCGATTTGAACTATAGAAGTTACTGCAAAACACCTTAAAAACACGTAATTCGCTTAGAAAACGCATTTTCAAGTGATTTGGAGACATGTTTTGAGAAACTGTTTTTACATCATATTTGAGCGTTTCACGGTCTGAAACGACGATTTTGCATGTATCTTTGGAATCATATTCTGCCTGTAGTTTCGAGGAACTAGGTTATTTAGGGTACAATAAGACAAAATACACTGTTTTTTAGTGAATACAACCTTTTGGAGACACTCCGTGGTGCACTCGCCAGCGCAGCTAGAGTGCCGATTAGAACTATAGATGTTACTGCAAAACACCTTAAAAACACGTAATTCGCTTAGAAAACGCATTTTCAAGTGATTTGGAGACATGTTTTGAGAAACAGTTTTCACATCATATTTGAGCGTTTCACGGTCTGAAACGATGATTTTGCATGTATCTTTGGAATCATATTCTGCCTGTAGTTTCGATGGAACTAGGTTATTTAGGGTACAATAAGACAAAATACACTGATTTTTTGTGAATACAACCTTTTGGAGGCACTCCGTGGTGCACTCGCCAGCGCAGCTAGAGTGCCGATTTGAACTATAGAAGTTACTGCAAAACACCTTAAAAACACGTAATTCGCTTAGAAAACGCATTTCTCAAAATATGTGTCCAAATCACTTGAAAATGCGCTGGCGAGTGCACCACGGAGTGCCTCCAAAAGGTTGTATTCAATAAAAAACAGTGTATTTTGTCTTATTGTAACCTAAATAACCTAGTTCCATCGAAACTACAGGCAGAATATGATTCCAAAGATACATGCAAAATCGTTGTTTCAGACCGTGAAACGCTGAAATATGTTGTAAAAACTGTTTCTCAAAACATGTCTCCAAATCACTTAAAAATGCGTTTTCTAAGCGAATTACGTGTTTTTAAGGTGTTTTGCAGTGACTTCTATAGTTCAAATCGGCACTCTAGCTGCGCTGGCGATGGCACCACGGAGTGCCTCCAAAAGGTTGTATTCACTAAAAAACAGTGTATTTTGTCTTATTGTACCCTAAATTACCTAGTTCCATCGAAAC
The DNA here is from genome assembly GCA_963082715.1 of Harpalus rubripes. Taxonomy (NCBI): domain Eukaryota; kingdom Metazoa; phylum Arthropoda; class Insecta; order Coleoptera; family Carabidae; genus Harpalus; species Harpalus rubripes. The sequence goes on along the minus strand of CAUJCB010000272.1, from coordinate 8,717 downwards.
TACAGGCAGAATATGATTCCAAAGATACATGCAAAATCGTCGTTTCAGACCGTGAAACGCTCAAATATGATGTAAAAACTGTTTCTCAAAACATGTCTCCAAAACACTTGAAAATGCGTTTTCTAAGCGAATTACGTGTTTTTAAGGTGTTTTGCAGTAACTTCTATAGTTCAAATCGGCACTCTAGCTGCGCTGGCGAGTGCACCACGGAGTGCCTCCAAAAGGTTGTATTCACTAAAAATCAGTGTATTTTGCCTTATTGTAGCATAAATAACCGAGTTCCATCGAAACTACAGGCAGAATATGATTCCAAAGATACATACAAAATCGTCGTTTCAGACCGTGAAACGCTCAAATATGATGTAAAAACTGTTTCTCAAAACATGTCTCCAAATCACTTGAAAATGCATTTCCTAAGCGAATTACGTGTTTTTAAGGTGTTTTGCAGTAACTTCTATAGTTCAAATCGGCACTCTAGCTGCGCTGGCTAATGCACCACGGAGTGCCTCCAAAAGGTTGTATTCACTAAATAACAGTGTATTTTGTCTTATTGTAGCATAAATAACCGAGTTCCATCGAAACTACAGGTAGAATATGTTTCGAAATATACATGCAAAATCGTCGTTTCAGACTGTGAAACGCTCAAATATGATGTAAAAACTGTTTCTCAAAATATGTGTCCAAATCACTTGAAAATGCGTTTTCTAAGCGAATTACGTGTTTTTAAGGTGTTTTGCAGTAACTTCTATAGTTCAAATCGGCACTCTAGCTGCGCTGGCGAGTGCACCACGGAGTGCCTCCAAAAGGTTGTATTCACTAAAAATCAGTGTATTTTGTCTTATTGTAGCATAAATAACCGAGTTCCATCGAAACTACAGGCAGAATATGATTCCAAAGATACATGCAAAATCGTCGTTTCAGACCGTGAAACGCTCAAATATGATGTAAAAACAGTTTCTCAAAACATGTCTCCAAATCACTTGAAAATGCGTTTTCTAAGCGAATTACGTGTTTTTAAGGTGTTTTGCAGTAACTTCTATAGTTCAAATCGGCACTCTAGCTGCGCTGGCGAGTGCACCACGGAGTGCCTCCAAAAGGTTGTATTCCCTAAAAACACTGTATTTTGTCTTATTGTACCCTAAATAACCTAGTTCCATCGAAACTACAGGCAGAATATGATTCCAAAGATACATGCAAAATCGTCGTTTCAGACCGTGAAACGCTCAAATATGTTGTAAAAACTGTTTCTCAAATCATGTCTCCAAATCACTTGAAAATGCGTTTTCTAAGCGAATTACGTGTTTTTAAGGTGTTTTGCAGTAACTTCTATAGTTCAAATCGGCACTCTAGCTGCGCTGGCGAGTGCACCACGGAGTGCCTCCAAAAGGTTGTATTCACTAAAAAACACTGTATTTTGTCTTATTGTACCCTAAATAACCTAGTTCCATCGAAACTACAGGCAGAATATGATTCCAAAGATACATGCAAAATCGTCGTTTCAGACCGTGAAACGCTCAAATATGATGTAAAAACTGTTTCTCAAAACATGTCTCCAAATCACTTGAAAATGCGTTTTCTAAGCGAATTACGTGTTTTTAAGGTGTTTTGCAGTAACTTCTATAGTTCAAATCGGCACTCTAGCTGCGCTGGCGAGTGCACCACGGAGTGCCTCCAAAAGGTTGTATTCACTAAAAAACAGTGTATTTTGTCTTATTGTACCCTACATAAACTAGCTCCATCGAAACTACAGGCAGAATATGATTCCAAAGATACATGCAAAATCGTCGTTTCAGACCGTTAAACGCTCAAATATGATGTAAAAACTGTTTCTCAAAACATGTCTCCAAATCACTTGAAAATGCGTTTTCTAAGCGAATTACGTGTTTTTAAGGTGTTTTGCAGTAACTTCTATAGTTCAAATCGGCACTTTAGCTGCGCTGGCTAGTGCACCACGGAGTGCCTCCAAAAGGTTGTATTCACTAAATAACAGTGTATTTTGTCTTATTGTAGCATAAATAACCGAGTTCCATCGAAACTACAGGTAGAATATGTTTCGAAATATACATGCAAAATCGTCGTTTCAGACTGTGAAACGCTCAAATATGATGTAAAAACTGTTTCTCAAAATATGTGTCCAAATCACTTGAAAATGCGTTTTCTAAGCGAATTACGTGTTTTTAAGGTGTTTTGCAGTAACTTCTATAGTTCAAATCGGCACTCTAGCTGCGCTGGCGAGTGCACCACGGAGTGCCTCCAAAAGGTTGTATTCACTAAAAATCAGTGTATTTTGTCTTATTGTAGCATAAATAACCGAGTTCCATCGAAACTACAGGCAGAATATGATTCCAAAGATACATGCAAAATCGTCGTTTCAGACCGTGAAACGCTCAAATATGATGTAAAAACAGTTTCTCAAAACATGTCTCCAAATCACTTGAAAATGCGTTTTCTAAGCGAATTACGTGTTTTTAAGGTGTTTTGCAGTAACTTCTATAGTTCAAATCGGCACTCTAGCTGCGCTGGCGAGTGCACCACGGAGTGCCTCCAAAAGGTTGTATTCCCTAAAAACACTGTATTTTGTCTTATTGTACCCTAAATAACCTAGTTCCATCGAAACTACAGGCAGAATATGATTCCAAAGATACATGCAAAATCGTCGTTTCAGACCGTGAAACGCTCAAATATGTTGTAAAAACTGTTTCTCAAATCATGTCTCCAAATCACTTGAAAATGCGTTTTCTAAGCGAATTACGTGTTTTTAAGGTGTTTTGCAGTAACTTCTATAGTTCAAATCGGCACTCTAGCTGCGCTGGCGAGTGCACCACGGAGTGCCTCCAAAAGGTTGTATTCACTAAAAATCAGTGTATTTTGTCTTATTGTAGCATAAATAACCGAGTTCCATCGAAACTACAGGTAGAATATGTTTCGAAATATACATGCAAAATCGTCGTTTCAGACTGTGAAACGCTCAAATATGATGTAAAAACTGTTTCTCAAAATATGTGTCCAAATCACTTGAAAATGCGTTTTCTAAGCGAATTACGTGTTTTTAAGGTGTTTTGCAGTAACTTCTATAGTTCAAATCGGCACTCTAGCTGCGCTGGCGAGTGCACCACGGAGTGCCTCCAAAAGGTTGTATTCACTAAAAATCAGTGTATTTTGTCTTATTGTAGCATAAATAACCGAGTTCCATCGAAACTACAGGCAGAATATGATTCCAAAGATGCATGCAAAATCGTCGTTTCAGACCGTGAAACGCTCAAATATGATGTAAAAACAGTTTCTCAAAACATGTCTCCAAATCACTTGAAAATGCGTTTTCTAAGCGAATTACGTGTTTTTAAGGTGTTTTGCAGTAACTTCTATAGTTCAAATCGGCACTCTAGCTGCGCTGGCGAGTGCACCACGGAGTGCCTCCAAAAGGTTGTATTCCCTAAAAACACTGTATTTTGTCTTATTGTACCCTAAATAACCTAGTTCCATCGAAACTACAGGCAGAATATGATTCCAAAGATACATGCAAAATCGTCGTTTCAGACCGTGAAACGCTCAAATATGTTGTAAAAACTGTTTCTCAAATCATGTCTCCAAATCACTTGAAAATGCGTTTTCTAAGCGAATTACGTGTTTTTAAGGTGTTTTGCAGTAACTTCTATAGTTCAAATCGGCACTCTAGCTGCGCTGGCGAGTGCACCACGGAGTGCCTCCAAAAGGTTGTATTCACTAAAAAACAGTGTATTTTGTCTTATTGTACCCTACATAAACTAGCTCCATCGAAACTACAGGCAGAATATGATTCCAAAGATACATGCAAAATCGTCGTTTCAGACCGTTAAACGCTCAAATATGATGTAAAAACTGTTTCTCAAAACATGTCTCCAAATCACTTGAAAATGCGTTTTCTAAGCGAATTACGTGTTTTTAAGGTGTTTTGCAGTAACTTCTATAGTTCAAATCGGCACTTTAGCTGCGCTGGCTAGTGCACCACGGAGTGCCTCCAAAAGGTTGTATTCACTAAATAACAGTGTATTTTGTCTTATTGTAGCATAAATAACCGAGTTCCATCGAAACTACAGGTAGAATATGTTTCGAAATATACATGCAAAATCGTCGTTTCAGACTGTGAAACGCTCAAATATGATGTAAAAACTGTTTCTCAAAATATGTGTCCAAATCACTTGAAAATGCGTTTTCTAAGCGAATTACGTGTTTTTAAGGTGTTTTGCAGTAACTTCTATAGTTCAAATCGGCACTCTAGCTGCGCTGGCGAGTGCACCACGGAGTGCCTCCAAAAGGTTGTATTCACTAAAAATCAGTGTATTTTGTCTTATTGTAGCATAAATAACCGAGTTCCATCGAAACTACAGGCAGAATATGATTCCAAAGATACATGCAAAATCGTCGTTTCAGACCGTGAAACGCTCAAATATGATGTAAAAACAGTTTCTCAAAACATGTCTCCAAATCACTTGAAAATGCGTTTTCTAAGCGAATTACGTGTTTTTAAGGTGTTTTGCAGTAACTTCTATAGTTCAAATCGGCACTCTAGCTGCGCTGGCGAGTGCACCACGGAGTGCCTCCAAAAGGTTGTATTCCCTAAAAACACTGTATTTTGTCTTATTGTACCCTAAATAACCTAGTTCCATCGAAACTACAGGCAGAATATGATTCCAAAGATACATGCAAAATCGTCGTTTCAGACCGTGAAACGCTCAAATATGTTGTAAAAACTGTTTCTCAAATCATGTCTCCAAATCACTTGAAAATGCGTTTTCTAAGCGAATTACGTGTTTTTAAGGTGTTTTGCAGTAACTTCTATAGTTCAAATCGGCACTCTAGCTGCGCTGGCGAGTGCACCACGGAGTGCCTCCAAAAGGTTGTTTTCACTAAAAATCAGTGTATTTTGTCTTATTGTAGCATAAATAACCGAGTTTTATCAAAACTACAGGTAGAATATGTTTCGAAAGATACATGCAAAATCGTCGTTTCAGACCGTGAAACGCTCAAATATGATGTAAAAACTGTTTCTAAAAACATGTCTCCAAATCACTTGAAAATGCGTTTTCTAAGCGAATTACGTGTTTTTAAGGTGTTTTGCAGTAACTTCTATAGTTCATATCGGCACTCAAGCTGCGCTGGCGAGTGCACCACGGAGTGCCTCCAAAAGGTTGTATTCACTAAAAAACACAGTATTTTGCCTTATTGTACCCTAAATAACCTAGTTCCATCGAAACTACAGGCAGAATATGATTCCAAAGATACATGCAAAATCGTCGTTTCAGACCGTGAAACGCTCAAATATGATGTAAAAACTGTTTCTCAAAACATGTCTCCAAAAAATTGAAAATGCGTTTTCTAAGCGAATTACGTGTTTTTAAGGTGTTTTGCAGTAACTTCTATAGTTCAAATCGGCACTCTAGCAGCGCTGGCGAGTGCACCACGGAGTGCCTCCAAAAGGTTGTATTCACTAAAAATCAGTGTATTTTGTCTTATTGTACCCTAAATAACCTAGTTCCATCGAAACTACAGGCAGAATATGATTCCAAAGATACATGCAAAATCGTCGTTTCAGACCGTGAAACGCTCAAATATGATGTAAAAACTGTTTCTCAAAACATGTCTCCAAATCACTTGAAAATGCGTTTTCTAAGCGAATTACGTGTTTTTAAGGTGTTTTGCAGTAACTTCTATAGTTCAAATCGGCACTCTAGCTGCGCTGGCGAGTGCACCACGGAGTGCCTCCAAAAGGTTGTATTCACTAAAAAACAGTGTATTTTGTCTTATTGTACCCTAAATAACCTAGATCCATCGAAACTACAGGCAGAATATGATTCCAAAGATACATGCAAAATCGTCGTTTCAGACCGTGAAACGCTCAAATATGATGTAAAAACAGTTCTCAAAACATGTCTCCAAATCACTTGAAAATGCGTTTTCTAAGTGAATTTCGTGTTTTTAAGATGTTTTGCAGTAACTTCTATAGTTCAAATCGGCACTCTAGCTGCGCTGGCGAGTGCACCACGGAGTGCTTCCAAAAGGTTGTATTCACTAAAAAACAGTGTATTTTGTCTTATTGTACCCTAAATAACCTAGTTCCATCGAAACTACAGGCAGAATATGATTCCAAAGATACATGCAAAATCGTCGTTTCAGACTGTGAAACGCTCAAAAATGATGTAAAAACTGTCTCTCAAAACATGTCTGCAAATCACTTGAAAATGCGTTTTCTAAGTGAATTACGTGTTTTTAAGGTGTTTTGCAGTAACTTCTATAGTTCAAATCGGCACTCTAGCTGCGCTGGCGAGTGCACCACGGAGTGCCTCCAAAAGGTTGTATTCACTAAAAAACAGTGTATTTTTTCTTATTGTACCCTAAATAACCTAGTTTCATCGAAACTACAGGCAGAATATGATTCCAAAGATACATGGAAAATCGTCGTTTCAGACCGTGAAACGCTCAAATATGATGTAAAAACTGTTTCTCAAAACATGTCTCCAAATCACTTGAAAATGCGTTTTCTAAGCGAATTACGTGTTTTTAAGGTGTTTTGCAGTAACTTCTATAGTTCAAATCGGCACTCTAGCTGCGCTGGCGAGTGCACACAAAGTGCCTCCAAAAGGTTGTATTCACTAAAAAATCAGTGTATTTTGTCTTATTGTACCCTAAATAACCTAGTTCCATCGAAACTACAGGCAGAATATGATTCTAAAGATACATGCAAAATCGTCGTTTCAGACCGTGAAACGCTCAAATATGATGTAAAAACTGTTTCTCTAAACATGTCTCCAAATCACTTGAAAATGCGTTTTCTAAGCGAATTACGTGTTTTTAAGGTGTTTTGCAGTAACTTCTATAGTTCAAATCGGCACTCTAGCTGCGCTGGCGAGTGCACCACGGAGTGCCTCCAAAAGGTTGTATTCACTAAAAAATAGTGTATATTGTCTTATTGTACCCTAAATAACCTAGTTCCATCGAAACTACAGGCAGAATATGATTCCAAAGATACATGCAAAATCGTCGTTTCAGACCGTGAAACGCTCAAATATGATGTAAAAACTGTTTCTCAAAACATGTCTCCAAAACACTTGAAAATGCGTTTTCTAAGCGCATTACGTGTTTTTAAGGTGTTTTGCAGTAACTTCTATAGTTCAAATCGGCACTCTAGCTGCGCTGGCGAGTGCACCACGGAGTGCCTCCAAAAGGTTGTATTCACTAAAAATCAGTGTATTTTGTCTTATTGTACCCTAAATAACCTAGTTCCATCGAAACTACAGCAGAATTTGATTCCAAAGATACATGCAAAATCGTCGTTTCAGACCGTGAAACGCTCAAATATGATGTAAAAACAGTTTCAAAAAAACATGTCTCCAAATCACCTGAAAATGCGTTTTCTAAGCGAATTACGTGTTTTTAAGGTGTTTTGCAGTAACTTCTATAGTTCAAATCGGCACTCTAGCTGCGCTGGCGAGTGCACCACGGAGTGCCTCCAAAAGTTTGTATTCACTAAAAAACAGTGTATTTTGTCTTATTGTACCCTAAATAACCTAGTTCCATCGAAACTACAGGCAGAATATGATTCCAAAGATACATGCAAAATCGTCGTTTCAGACCGTGAAACGCTCAAATATGATGTAAAAACTGTTTCTCAAAACATGTCTCCAAATCACTTGAAAATGCGTTTTCTAAGCGAATTACGTGTTTTTAAGGTGTTTTGCAGTAACTTCTATAGTTCAAATCGGCACTCTAGCTGCGCTGGCGAGTGCACCATGGAGTGCCTCCAAAAGGTTGTATTCACTAAAAAAACACTGTATTTTGTCTTATTGTACCCTAAATAACCTAGTTCCATCGAAACTACAGGCAGAATATGATTCCAAAGATACATGCAAAATCGTCGTTTCAGACCGTGAAACGCTCAAATATGATGTAAAAACTGTTTCTCAAAACATGTCTCCAATCACTTGAAAATGCGTTTTCTAAGCGAATTACGTGTTTTTAAGGTGTTTTGCAGTAACTTCTATAGTTCAAATCTGCACTCTAGCTGCGCTGGCGAGTGCACCACGGAGTGCCTCCAAAAAGTTGTATTCACTAAAAAACAGTGTATTTTGTCTTATTGTACCCTAAACAACCTAGTTCCATCGAAACTACAGGTAGAATATGTTTCGAAAGATACATGCAAAATCGTCGTTTCAGACCGTGAAACGCTCAAATATGATGTAAAAACTGTTTCTCAAAACATGTCTCCAAATCACTGGAAAATGCGTTTTCTAAGCGAATTACGTGTTTTTAAGGTGTTTTGCAGTAACTTCTATAGTTCAAATCGGCACTCTAGCTGCGCTGGCGAGTGCACCACGGAGTGCCTCCAAAAAGTTGTATTCACTAAAAACAGTGTATTTTGTCTTATTGTACCCTAAACAACCTAGTTCCATCGAAACTACAGGTAGAATATGTTTCGAAAGATACATGCAAAATCGTCGTTTCAGACCGTGAAACGCTCAAATATGATGTAAAAACAGTTTCTCAAAACATGTGTCCAAAACACTTGAAAATGGGTTTTCTAAGCGAATACGTGTTTTTAAGGTGTTTTGAAGTAACTTCTATAGTTCAAATCGGCACTCTAGTTGCGCTGGCGAGTGCACCACGGAGTGCCTCCAAAAGGTTGTATTCACTAAAATTCAGTGTATTTTGTCTTATTGTAGCATAAATAACCGGGTTCCATC
>CAUJCB010000271.1:0-74251 GCA_963082715.1 Harpalus rubripes | reverse complement strand
GAGACATGTTTTGAGAAACAGTTTTTACATCATATTTAAGCGTTTCACGGTCTGCAACGATGATTTTGCATGTATCTTTGGAAACATATTCTACCTGTAGTTTCGATGGAACTAGGTTATTTAGTGTACAACAAGACAAAATACACTGTTTTTTAGTGAATACAACCTTTTGGAGGCACCCCGTAGTGCACTCGCCAGCGCAGCTAGAGTGCCGATTTGACCTATAGAAGTTACTGCAAAACAGATAAAAACACGTAATTCTTTTAGAAAACGCATTTTCAAGTGATTTGGAGACATGTTTTGAGAAAAAGTTTTTACATCATATTTGAGCGTTTCACGGTCTGAAACGACGATTTTGCATGTATCTTTCGAAACATATTCTACCTGTATTTTCGATAGACCTAGGTTATTTATGCTACAATCAGACAAAATACACTGATTTTTAGTGAATACATGGTTTTGAAAGCACTCCGTGGTGCACTCGCCAGCGCAGCTAGAGTGCCGATTTGAACAATAGAAGTTACTGCAAAAACCTTAAAAACACGTAATTCGCTTAGAAAACGCATTTTCAAGTGATTTGGAGACATGGTTTGAGAAACAGTTTTTACATCATATTTGAGCGTTACACGGTCTGAAACGACGATTTTGCATGTATACTTGGAAACATATTCTACCTGTAGTTTCGATTGAACTTGGTTATTTAGGGTACAATAAGACAAAATACACTGTTTGTTAGTGAGTACAACCTTTTGGAGGCACTCCGTGGTGCACTCGCCAGCGCAGCTAGAGTGCCGATTTGAACTATAGAAGTTACTGCAAAACACCTTAAAAACACGTAATTCGCTTAGAAAACGCATTTTCAAGTGATATGGAGACATGTTTTGAGAAACAGTTTTTACATCATATTTGAGCGTTTCACGGTCTGAAACGACGATTTTGCATGTATCTTTGGAAACATATTCTACCTGTAGTTTCGATGGAACTAGGTTATTTAGGGTACAATAAGACAAAATACACTGTTTTTTAGTGAATACAACCTTTTGGAGGCACTCCGTGGTGCACTCGCCAGCGCAGCTAGAGTGCCAATTTGACCTATAGAAGTTACTGCAAAACACCTTAAAAACACGTAATTCGCTTAGAAAACGCATTTTCAAGTGATTTGGAGACATTTTTGAGAAACAGTTTTTACATCATATTTGAGCGTTTCACGGTCTGAAACGACGATTTTGCATGTATCTTTGGAAACATATTCTACCTGTAGTTTCGATGGAACTAGATTATTTTGGGTACAATCAGACAAAATACACTGTTTTTTAATGAGAACAACCTTTTGGAGGCACTCCGTGGTGCACTCGCCAGCGCAGCTAGAGTGCCGATTTGAACAATAGAAGTTACTGCAAAACACCTTAAAAACACGTAATTCGCTTAGAAAACGCATTTTCAAGTGATTTGGAGACATGTTTTGAGAAACAGTTTTTACATCATATTTGAGCGTTTCACGGTCTGAAACGACGATTTTGCATGTATCTTTAGAAACAAATTCTACCTGTAGTGTCGATGGAACTAGGTTATTTAGGGTACAATCAGACAAAATACACTGTTTTTTAGTGAGTACAACCTTTTGGAGGCACTCCGTGGTGCACTCGCCAGCGCAGCTAGAGTGCCGATTTGAACTATAGAAGTTACTGCAAAACACATTAAAAACACGTAATTCGCTTAGAAAACGCATTTTCAAGTGATTTGGAGACATGTTTTGAGAAACAGTTTTTACATCATATTTGAGCGTTTCACGGTCTGAAACGACGATTTTGCATGTATCTTTCAAACATATTCTACATGTATTTTCAATAGATCTAGGTTATTTATGCTACAATCAGAAAAAATACACTGATTTTTAGTGAATACAACCTTTTGGAGGCACTCCGTAGTGCACTCGCCAGCGCAGCTTGAGTGCCGATTTGAACTATAGAAGTTACTGCAAAACACCTTAAAAACACGTAGTTCGCTTAGAAAACGCATTTTCAAGTGACTTGGAGACATGTTTTGAGAAACAGTTTTTACATCATATATGAGCGTTTCACGGTCTGAAACGAACGATTTGTGTGTAGCATTTGGACACATATTTTACTGGTACTTTCGATGGAATTTTGTTGTTTAGGATACAATATGACAATATACAGTGATTTTCTTTAAGTACAACTTTTAGAATTACTCCGTGGTGCACTCGCCAGCGCAGCTAGAGTGCCGATTTGAACTATAGAAGTTACTGCAAAACACCTTAAAAACACGTAATTCGCTTAGAAAACGCATTTTCAAGTGATTTGTAGACATGTTTTGAGAAACAATTTTTACATCAATTTGAGCATTTCACGGTCTGAAACGACGATTTTGCATGTATCTTTGGAAACATATTCTACTTGTAGTTTCGATGGAACTTGGTTATTTAGGGTAAAATAATACAAAATACACTGATTTTTAGTGAATACAAGGTTTTGGAGGAACTCCGTGGTGCACTCGCCAGCGCAGCTAGAGTGCCGATTTGACCTATAGAAGTTACTGCAAAACACCTTAAAACACGTAATTCGCTTAGAAAACGCATTTTCAAGTGATTTGGAGACATGTTTTGAGAAACAGTTTTTACATCATATTTGCGCGTTTCACGGTCTGAAACGACGATTTTGCATGTATCTTTCGAAACATATTCTACCTGTATTTTCGATAGAACTAGGTTATTTATGCTACAATCAGACAAAATACACTGATTTTTAGTGAATACATGGTTTTGGAAGCACTTCGTGGTGCACTCGCCAGCGCAGCTAGAGTGCCGATTTAAACAATAGAAGTTACTGCAAAACACCTTAAAAACACGTAATTCTCTTAGAAAACGCATTTTCAAGTGATTTGGAGACATGTTTTTAGAAAGAGTTTTTACATCATATTTGAGCGTTTCACGGTCTGAAACGACGATTTTGCATGTATCTTTGGAAACATATTCTACCTGTAGTTTCGATGGAACTAGGTTATTTAGGGAACAATCAGACAAAATACACTGTTTTTTAGTGAGTACAACCTTTTGTAGGCACTCCGTGGTGCACTCGCCAGCGCAGCTAGAGTGCCGATTTGAACTATAGAATTTACTGCAAAACACCTTAAAAACACGTAATTCGCTTAGAAAACGCATTTTCAAGTGATTTGGAGACATGTTTTGAGAAACAGTTTTTACATCATATTTGAGCGTTTCACGGTCTGAAACGACGATTTTGCATGTATCTTTCGAAACATATTCTACATGTATTTTCGATAGATCTAGGTTATTTATGCTACAATCACAAAAAATACACTGATTTATAGTGAATACAAGGTTTTGGAGGCACTCCGTGGTGCACTCGCCATCGCAGCTAGAGTGCCGGTTTGAACAATAGAAGTTACTGCAAAACACCTTAAAAACACGTAATTCGCTTAGAAAACGCACTTTCAAGTGTTTTAGAGACATGTTTTGAGAAACAGTTTTTACATCATATTTGTGCGTTTCACGGTCTGAAACGACGATTTTGCATGTATCTTTCTAAACATATTCTACCTGTATTTTCGATAGAACTAGGTTATTTATGCTACAATCAGAAAAAATACACTGATTTTTAGTGAATACAAGGTTTTGGAGGCACTCCGTGGTGCACTCGTCATCGCAGCTAGAGTGCCGGTTTGAACAATAGAGGTTACTGCAAAACACCTTAAAAACACGTAATTCGCTTAGAAAACGCATTTTCAAGTGATTTGGAGACATGTTTTGAGAAACAGTTTTTACATCATATTTGAGCGTTTCACGGTCTGAAACGACGATTTTGCATGTATCCTTGGAAACATATTCTACCTGTAGTTTCGATGGAACTTGGTTATTTAGGGTACAATAAGACAAAATACACTGTTTTTTAGTGAATACAACCTTTTGGAGGCATTTCGTAGTGCACTCGCCAGCGCAGCTTGAGTGCCGTTTTGAACTATAGAAGTTACTGCAAAACACCTTTAAAACACGTAGTTCGCTTAGAAAACGCATTTTCAAGTGATTTGGAGACATGTTTTGAGAAACAGTTTTTACATCATATTTGAGCGTTTCACGGTCTGAAACGACGATTTTGCATGTATCTTTCGAAACATATTCTACATGTATTTTCGATAGATCTAGGTTATTTATGCTACAATCAGAAAAAAATACACTGATTTTTAGTGAATACAAAGTTTTGGAGGCATTCCGTGGTGCACTCGCCATCGCAGCTAGAGTGCCGGTTTGAACAATAGAAGTTACTGCAAAACACCTTAAAAACACGTAATTCGCTTAGACAACGCACTTTCAAGTGATTTAGAGACATGTTTTGAGAAACAGTTTTTACATCATATTTAAGCGTTTCACGGTCTGCATCGATGATTTTGCATGTATCTTTGGAAACATATTCTACCTGTAGTTTCGATGGAACTAGGTTATTTAGTGTACAACAAGACAAAATACACTGTTTTTTAGTGAATACAACCTTTTGGAGGCACCCCGTAGTGCACTCGCCAGCGCAGCTAGAGTGCCGATTTGACCTATAGAAGTTACTGCAAAACAGATAAAAACACGTAATTCGCTTAGAAAACGCATTTTCAAGTGATTTGGAGACATGTTTTGAGAAAAAGTTTTTACATCATATTTGAGCGTTTTACGGTCTGAAACGACGATTTTGCATGTATCTTTCGAAACATATTCTACCTGTATTTTCGATAGACCTAGGTTATTTATGCTACAATCAGACAAAATACACTGATTTTTAGTGAATACATGGTTTTGAAAGCACTCCGTGGTGCACTCGCCAGCGCAGCTAGAGTGCCGATTTGAACAATAGAAGTTACTGCAAAACACCTTAAAAACACGTAATTCGCTTAGAAAACGCATTTTCAAGTGATTTGGAGACATGGTTTGAGAAACAGTTTTTACATCATATTTGAGCGTTTCACGGTCTGAAACGACGATTTTGCATGTATCCTTGGAAACATATTCTACCTGTAGTTTCGATTGAACTTGGTTATTTAGGGTACAATAAGACAAAATACACTGTTTTTTAGTGAATACAACCTTTTGGAGGCACTCCGTGGTGCACTCGCCAGCGCAGCTAGAGTGCCGATTTGAACTATATAAGTTACTGCAAAACACCTTAAAAACACGTAATTCGCGTAGAAAACGCATTTTCAAGTGATATGGAGACATGTTTTGAGAAACAGTTTTTACATCATATTTGAGCGTTTCACGGTCTGAAACGACGATTTTGCATGTATCTTTGGAAACATATTCTACCTGTAGTTTCGATGGAACTAGGTTATTTAGGGTACAATAAGACAAAATACACTGTTTTTTAGTGAATACAACCTTTTGGAGGCACTCCGTGGTGCACTCGCCAGCGCAGCTAGAGTGCCAATTTGACCTATAGAAGTTACTGCAAAACACCTTAAAAACACGTAATTCGCTTAGAAAACGCATTTTCAAGTGATTTGGAGACATGTTTTGAGAAACAGTTTTATATATCATATTTGAGCGTTTCACGGTCTAAAACGACGATTTTGAATGTATCTTTGGAAACATATTCTACCTGTAGTTTCGATGGAACTAGGTTATTTTGGGTACAATCAGACAAAATACACTGTTTTTTAATGAGAACAACCTTTTGGAGGCACTCCGTGGTGCACTCGCCAGCGCAGCTAGAGTGCCGATTTGAACAATAGAAGTTACTGCAAAACACCTTAAAAACACGTAATTCGCTTAGAAAACGCATTTTCAAGTGATTTAGAGACATGTTTTGAGAAACAGTTTTTACATCATATTTGAGCGTTTCACGGTCTGAAACGAACGATTTGTGTGTAGCATTTGGACACATATTTTACTGGTACTTTCGATGGAATTTTGTTGTTTAGGATACAATATGACAAAATACAGTGATTTTCTTAAAGTACAATTTTAGAAGTACTCCGTGGTGCACTCGCCAGCGCAGCTAGAGTGCCGATTTGAACTATAGAAGTTACTGCAAAACAGCTTAAAAACACGTAATTCGCTTAGAAAACGCACTTTCAAGTGATTTGGAGACATGTTTTGAGAAACAGTTTTTACATCATATTTGAGCGTTTCACGGTCTGAAACGACGATTTTGCATGTATCTTTCGAAACATATTCTACATGTATTTTCGATAGATCTAGGTTATTTATGCTACAATCAGAAAAAATACACTGATTTTTAGTGAATACAAGGTTTTGGAGGCACTCCGTGGTGCACTCGCCATCGCAGCTAGAGTGCCGGTTTGAACAATAGAGTTTACTGCAAAACACCTTAAAATAACGTAATTCGCTTAGAAAACGCACTTTCAAGTGATTTGGAGACATGTTTTGAGAAACAGTTTTTATATCATATTTGAGCGTTTCACGGTCTGAAACGACGATTTTGCATGTATCTTTCGAAACATATTCTACTTGTATTTTCGATAGAACTAGGTTATTTATGCTACAATCAGACAAAATACACTGATTTTTAGTGAATACATGGTTTTGAAAGCACTCCGTGGTGCACTCGCCAGCGCAGCTAGAGTGCCGATTTGAACTATAGAAGTTACTGCAAAACACCTTAAAAACACGTAATTCGCTTAGAAAACGCATTTTCAAGTGATTTGGAGACATGTTTTGAGAAACAGTTTTTTACATCATATTTGAGCGTTTCACGGTCTGAGGCGAACGATTTGTGTGTAGCATTTGGACACATATTCTACCTGTAGTTTCGATGGAACTAGGTTATTTATGCTACAATCAGACAAAATACACTGATTTTTAGTGAATACATGGTTATGAAAGCACTCCGTGGTGCACTCGCCAGCGCAGCTAGAGTGCCGATTTGAACAATAGAAGTTACTGCAAAACACCTTAAAAACACGTAATTCTCTTAGAAAACGCATTTTCAAGTGATTTGGAGACATGTTTTGAGAAACAGTTTTTACAACATATTTGAGCGTTTCACGGTCTGAAACGACGATTTTGCATGTATCTTTCGAAACATATTCTACCTGTATTTTCGATAGAACTAGGTTATTTATGCTAGAATCAGACAAAATACACTGATTTTTAGTGAATACATGGTTTTGAAAGCACTTCGTGGTGCACTCGCCAGCGCAGCTAGAGTGCCGATTTGAACAATAGAAGTTTTTGCAAAACAGCTAAAAACACGTAATTCTCTTAGAAACTGCATTTTGAAGTGATTTGGAGACATGTTTTGAGAAACAGTTTTTACATCATATTTGCGCGTTTCACGGTCTGAAAAGACGAATTTGCATGTATCTTTCGAAACATATTCTACCTGTATTTTCGATAGAACTAGGTTATTTATGCTACAATCAGACAAAATACACTGATTTTTAGTGAATACATGGTTTTGGAAGCACTTCTTGGTGCACTCGCCAGCGCAGCTAGAGTGCCGATTTGAACAATAGAAGTTACTGCAAAACACCTTAAAAACACGTAATTCTCTTAGAAAACGCATTTTCAAGTGATTTGGAGACATGTTTTGAGAAACAGTTTTTACAACATATTTGAGCGTTTCACGGTCTGAAACGACGATTTTGCATGTATCTTTGGAAACAAATTCTACCTGTAGTTTCGATGGAACTAGGTTATTTAGGGTACAATCAGACAAAATACACTGTTTTTTAGTGAGTACAACCTTTTGTAGGCACTCCGTGGTGCACTCGCCAGCGCAGCTAGAGTGCCGATTTGAACTATAGAAGTTACTGCAAAACATCTTAAAAACACGTAATTCGCTTTGAAAACGCATTTTCAAGTGATTTGGAGACATGTTTTGAGAAACAGTTTTTACATCATATTTGAGCGTTTCACGGTCTGAAACGACGATTTTGCATGTATCTTTAGAAACATATTCTACCTGTATTTTCGATAGATCTAGGTTATTTATGCTACAATCAGAAAAAATACACTGATTTTTAGTGAATACAAGGTTTTGGAGGCACTCCGTGGTGCACTCGCCATCGCAGCTAAAGTGCCGGTTTGAACAATAGAGGTTACTGCAATACACCTTAAAAACACGTAATTCGCTTAGAAAACGCATTTTCAAGTGATTTGGAGACATGTTTTGAGAAACAGTTTTTACATCATATTTGAGCGTTTCACGGTCTGAAACGACGATTTTGCATGTATACTTGGAAACATATTCTACCTGTAGTTTCGATGGAACTTGGTTATTTAGGGTACAATAAGACAAAATACACTGTTTTTTAGTGAATACAAGGTTTTGGAGGAACTCCGTGGTGCACTCGCCAGCGCAGCTAGAGTGCCGATTTGACCTATAGAAGTTACTGCAAAACACCTTAAAAACACGTAATTCGCTTAGAAAACGCATTTTCAAGTGATTTGGAGACATGTTTTGAGAAACAATTTTTATATCATATTTGAGCGTTTCACGGTCTGAAACGACGATTTTGCATGTATCTTTCAAAACATATTCTACCTGTATTTTCGATAGAACTAGGTTATTTTTGCTACAATCAGACAAAATACACTGATTTTTAGTGAATACATGGTCTTGAAAGCACTCCGTGGTGCACTCGCCAGCGCAGCTAGAGTGCCGATTTGAACTATAGAAGTTACTGCAAAACACCTTAAAAACACGTAATTCGCTTAGAAAACGCATTTTCAAGTGATTTGGAGACATGTTTTGAGAAACAGTTTTTTATATCATATTTGAGCGTTTCACCGTCTAAACGACGATTTTGAATGTATCTTTGGAAACATATTCTACCTGTAGTTTCGATGGAACTAGGTTATTTTGGGTACAATCAGACAAAATACACTGTTTTTTAATGAGAACAACCTTTTGGAGGCACGCCGTGGTGCACTCGCCAGCGCAGCTAGAGTGCCGATTTGAACAATAGAAGTTACTGCAAAACACCTTAAAAACACGTAATTCGCTTAGAAAACGCATTTTCAAGTGATTTGGAGACATGTTTTGAGAAACAGTTTTTACATCATATTTGAGCGTTTCACAGTCTGAAACGACGATTTTGCATGTATCTTTGGAAACAAATTCTACCTGTAGTTTCGATGGAACTAGGTTATTTAGGGTACAATCAGACAAAATACACTGTTTTTTAGTGAGTACAACCTTTTGGAGGCACTCCGTGGTGCACTCGCCAGCGCAGCTAGAGTGCCGATTTGAACTATAGAAGTTACTGCAAAACACATTAAAAACACGTAATTCGCTAAGAAAACGCATTTTCAAGTGATTTGGAGACATGTTTTGAGAAACAGTTTTTACATCATATTTGAGCGTTTCACGGTCTGAAACGACGATTTTGCATGTATCTTTCAAACATATTCTACATGTATTTTCGATAGATCTAGGTTATTTATGCTACAATCAGAAAAAATACACTGATTTTTAGTGAATACAAGGTTTTGGAGGCACTACGTGGTGCACTCGCCATCGCAGCTGGAGTGCCGGTTTGACCAATAGAGGTTACTGCAAAATACCTTAGAAACACGTAATTCGCTTAGAAAACGTATTTTCAAGTGATTTGGAGACATGTTTTGAGAAACAGTTTTTACATCATATTTGAGCGTTTCACGGTCTGAAACGACGATTTTGCATGTATCCTTGGAAAAATATTCTACCTGTAGTTTCGATGGAACTTGGTTATTTAGGGTACAATAAGACAAAATACACTGTTTTTTAGTGAATACATGGTTTTGGAAGCACTTCGTTGTGCACTCGCCAGCGCAGCTAGAGTGCGGATTTGAACAATAGAAGTTACTGCAAAACACCTTAAAAACACGTAATTCTCTTAAAAAACACATTTTCAAGTGATTTGGAGACATGTTTTAAGAAAAAGTTTTTACATCATATTTGAGCGTTTCACGGTCTGAAACGACGATTTTGCATGTATCTTTGAAAACATATTCTACCTGTAGTTTCGATGGACCTAGGTTATTTAGGGTACAATCAGACAAAATACACTGTTTTTTAGTGAGTACAACCTTTTGGAGGCACTCCGTGGTGCACTCGCCAGCGCAGCTAGAGTGCCGATTTGAACTATAGAATTTACTGCAAAACACCTTAAAAACACGTAATTCGCTTAGAAAACGCATTTTCAAGTGATTTGGAGACATGTTTTGAGAAACAGTTTTTACATCATATTTGAGCGTTTCACGGTCTGAATCGACGATTTTGCATGTATCTTTCGAAACATATTCTACATGTATTTTCGATAGATCTAGGTTATTTATGCTACAATCAGAAAAAAATACACTGATTTTTAGTGAATACAAGGTTTTGGAGGCATTCCGTGGTGCACTCGCCATTGCAGCTAGAGTGCCGGTTTGAACAATAGATGTTACTGCAAAACACCTTAAAAACACGTAATTCGCTTAGACAACGCATTTTCAAGTGATTTAGAGACATGTTTTGAGAAACAGTTTTTACATCATATTTAAGCGTTTTACGGTCTGCAACGATGATTTTGCATGTATCTTTGGAAACATATTCTACCTGTAGTTTCGATGGAACTAGGTTATTTAGGGTACAATAAGACAAAATACACTGTTTTTTAGTGAATACAACCTTTTGGAGGCACTCCGTGGTGCACTCGCCAGCGCAGCTAGAGTGCCAATTTGACCTATAGAAGTTACTGCAAAACACCTTAAAAACACGTAATTCGCTTAGAAAACGCATTTTCAAGTGATTTGGAGACATTTTTGAGAAACAGTTTTTACATCATATTTGAGCGTTTCACGGTCTGAAACGACGATTTTGCATGTATACTTGGAAACATATTCTACCTGTAGTTTCGATGGAACTTGGTTATTTAGGGTACAATAAGACAAAATACACTGTTTTTTAGTGAATACAAGGTTTTGGAGGAACTCCGTGGTGCACTCGCCAGCGCAGCTAGAGTGCCGATTTGACCTATAGAAGTTACTGCAAAACACGTTAAAAACACGTAATTCGCTTAGAAAACGCATTTTCAAGTGATTTGGAGACATGTTTTGAGAAACAATTTTTATATCATATTTGAGCGTTTCACGGTCTGAAACGACGATTTTGCATGTATCTTTCAAAACATATTCTACCTGTATTTTCGATAGAACTAGGTTATTTTTGCTACAATCAGACAAAATACACTGATTTTTAGTGAATACATGGTCTTGAAAGCACTCCGTGGTGCACTCGCCAGCGCAGCTAGAGTGCCGATTTGAACTATAGAAGTTACTGCAAAACACCTTAAAACACGTAATTCGCTTAGAAAACGCATTTTCAAGTGATTTGGAGACATGTTTTGAGAAACAGTTTTTTATATCATATTTGAGCGTTTCACCGTCTAAAACGACGATTTTGAATGTATCTTTGGAAACATATTCTACCTGTAGTTTCGATGGAACTAGGTTATTTTGGGTACAATCAGACAAAATACACTGTTTTTTAATGAGAACAACCTTTTGGAGGCACGCCGTGGTGCACTCGCCAGCGCAGCTAGAGTGCCGATTTGAACAATAGAAGTTACTGCAAAACACCTTAAAAACACGTAATTCGCTTAGAAAACGCATTTTCAAGTGATTTGGAGACATGTTTTGAGAAACAGTTTTTACATCATATTTGAGCGTTTCACGGTCTGAAACGACGATTTTGCATGTATCTTTGGAAACAAATTCTACCTGTAGTTTCGATGGAACTAGGTTATTTAGGGTACAATCAGACAAAATACACTGTTTTTTAGTGAGTACAACCTTTTGGAGGCACTACGTGGTGCACTCGCCAGCGCAGCTAGAGTGCCGATTTGAACTATAGAAGTTACTGCAAAACTGCTTAAAAACACGTAATTCGCTTAGAAAACGCATTTTCAAGTGATTTGGAGACATGTTTTGAGAAACAGTTTTTACATCATATTTGAGCGTTTCACGGTCTGAATTGATGATTTTGCATGTATCTTTCGAAACATATTCTACATGTATTTTCGATAGATCTAGGTTATTTATGCTACAATCAGAAAAAAATACACTGATTTTTAGTGAATACAAGGTTTTGGAGGCATTCCGTGGTGCACTCGCCATCGCAGCTAGAGTGCCGGTTTGAACAATAGAAGTTACTGCAAAACACCTTAAAAACACGTAATTCGTTTAGAAAACGCACTTTCAAGTGATTTAGAGACATGTTTTGAGAAACAGTTTTTACATCATATTTAAGCGTTTCACGGTCTGCAACGATGATTTTGCATGTATCTTTGGAAACATATTCTACCTGTAGTTTCGATGGAACTAGGTTATTTAGTGTACAACAAGACAAAATACACTGTTTTTTAGTGAATACAACCTTTTGGAGGCACCCCGTAGTGCACTCGCCAGCGCAGCTAGAGTGCCGATTTGACCTATAGAAGTTACTGCAAAACAGATAAAAACACGTAATTCGCTTAGAAAACGCATTTTCAAGTGATTTGGAGACATGTTTTGAGAAACAGTTTTTACATCATATTTGAGCGTTTCACGGTCTGAAACGACGATTTCGCATGTATTTTTGGAAACATATTCTACCTGTAGTTTCGATGGAACTAGGTTATTTAGGGTACAATCAGACAAAATACACTGTTTTTTAGTGAGTACAACCTTTTGTAGGCACTCCGTGATGCACTCGCCAGCGCAGCTAGAGTGCCGATTTGAACTATAGAATTTACTGCAAAACACCTTAAAAACACGTAATTCCTTAGAAAACGCATTTTCAAGTGATTTGGAGACATGTTTTGAGAAACAGTTTTTACATCATATTTGAGCGTTTCACGGTCTGAAACGACGATTTTGCATGTATCTTTCGAAACATATTCTACATGTATTTTCGATAGATCTAGGTTATTTATGCTACAATCAGAAAAAAATACACTGATTTTTAGTGAATACAAGGTTTTGGAGGCATTCCGTGGTGCACTCGCCATTGCAGCTAGAGTGCCGGTTTGAACAATAGATGTTACTGCAAAACACCTTAAAAACACGTAATTCGCTTAGACAACGCATTTTCAAGTGATTTAGAGACATGTTTTGAGAAACAGTTTTTACATCATATTTAAGCGTTTCACGGTCTGCAACGATGATTTTGCATGTATCTTTGGAAACATATTCTACCTGTAGTTTCGATGGAACTAGGTTATTTAGGGTACAATAAGACAAAATACACTGTTTTTTAGTGAATACAACCTTTTGGAGGCACTCCGTGGTGCACTCGCCAGCGCAGCTAGAGTGCCAATTTGACCTATAGAAGTTACTGCAAAACACCTTAAAACACGTAATTCGCTTAGAAAACGCATTTTCAAGTGATTTGGAGACATTTTTGAGAAACAGTTTTACATCATATTTGAGCGTTTCACGGTCTGAAACGACGATTTTGCATGTATCTTTGGAAACATATTCTACCTGTAGTTTCGATGGAACTAGGTTATTTTGGGTACAATCAGACAAAATACACTGTTTTTTAATGAGAACAACCTTTTGGAGGCACTCCGTGGTGCACTCGCCAGCGCAGCTAGAGTGCCGATTTGAACAATAGAAGTTACTGCAAAACACCTTAAAAACACGTAATTCGCTTAGAAAACGCATTTTCAAGTGATTTGGAGACATGTTTTGAGAAACAGTTTTTACATCATATTTGAGCGTTTCACGGTCTGAAACGACGATTTTGCATGTATCTTTAGAAACAAATTCTACCTGTAGTGTCGATGGAACTAGGTTATTTAGGGTACAATCAGACAAAATACACTGTTTTTTAGTGAGTACAACCTTTTGGAGGCACTCC
Source organism: Harpalus rubripes (assembly GCA_963082715.1). Lineage (NCBI taxonomy): Eukaryota > Metazoa > Arthropoda > Insecta > Coleoptera > Carabidae > Harpalus > Harpalus rubripes. The sequence continues at coordinate 60,401 of CAUJCB010000271.1, read as the reverse complement.
GTGGTGCACTCGCCAGCGCAGCTAGAGTGCCGATTTGAACTATAGAAGTTACTGCAAAACACATTAAAAACACGTAATTCGCTTAGAAAACGCATTTTCAAGTGATTTGGAGACATGTTTTGAGAAACAGTTTTTACATCATATTTGAGCGTTTCACGGTCTGAAACGACGATTTTGCATGTATCTTTCAAACATATTCTACATGTATTTTCGATAGATCTAGGTTATTTATGCTACAATCAGAAAAAATACACTGATTTTTAGTGAATACAACCTTTTGGAGGCACTCCGTAGTGCACTCGCCAGCGCAGCTTGAGTGCCGATTTGAACTATAGAAGTTACTGCAAAACACCTTAAAAACACGTAGTTCGCTTAGAAAACGCATTTTCAAGTGACTTGGAGACATGTTTTGAGAAACAGTTTTTACATCATATATGAGCGTTTCACGGTCTGAAACGAACGATTTGTGTGTAGCATTTGGACACATATTTTACTGGTACTTTCGATGGAATTTTGTTGTTTAGGATACAATATGACAATATACAGTGATTTTCTTTAAGTACAACTTTTAGAATTACTCCGTGGTGCACTCGCCAGCGCAGCTAGAGTGCCGATTTGAACTATAGAAGTTACTGCAAAACACCTTAAAAACACGTAATTCGCTTAGAAAACGCATTTTCAAGTGATTTGTAGACATGTTTTGAGAAACAATTTTTACATCAATTTGAGCATTTCACGGTCTGAAACGACGATTTTGCATGTATCTTTGGAAACATATTCTACTTGTAGTTTCGATGGAACTTGGTTATTTAGGGTAAAATAAGACAAAATACACTGATTTTTAGTGAATACAAGGTTTTGGAGGAACTCCGTGGTGCACTCGCCAGCGCAGCTAGAGTACCGATTTGACCTATAGAAGTTACTGCAAAACACCTTAAAAACACGTAATTCGCTTAGAAAACGCATTTTCAAGTGATTTGGACACATGTTTTGAGAAACAGTTTTTACATCATATTTGCGCGTTTCACGGTCTGAAACGACGATTTTGCATGTATCTTTCGAAACATATTCTACCTGTATTTTCGATAGAACTAGGTTATTTATGCTACAATCAGACAAAATACACTGATTTTTAGTGAATACATGGTTTTGGAAGCACTTCGTGGTGCACTCGCCAGCGCAGCTAGAGTGCCGATTTAAACAATAGAAGTTACTGCAAAACACCTTAAAAACACGTAATTCTCTTAGAAAACGCATTTTCAAGTGATTTGGAGACATGTTTTTAGAAAGAGTTTTTACATCATATTTGAGCGTTTCACGGTCTGAAACGACGATTTTGCATGTATCTTTGGAAACATATTCTACCTGTAGTTTCGATGGAACTAGGTTATTTAGGGAACAATCAGACAAAATACACTGTTTTTTAGTGAGTACAACCTTTTGTAGGCACTCCGTGGTGCACTCGCCAGCGCAGCTTGAGTGCCGATTTGAACTATAGAATTTACTGCAAAACACCTTAAAAACACGTAATTCGCTTAGAAAACGCATTTTCAAGTGATTTGGAGACATGTTTTGAGAAACAGTTTTTACATCATATTTGAGCGTTTCACGGTCTGAAACGACGATTTTGCATGTATCTTTCGAAACATATTCTACATGTATTTTCGATAGATCTAGGTTATTTATGCTACAATCAGAAAAAATACACTGATTTATAGTAAATACAAGGTTTTGGAGGCACTCCGTGGTGCACTCGCCATCGCAGCTAGAGTGCCGGTTTGAACAATAGAAGTTACTGCAAAACACCTTAAAAACACGTAATTCGCTTAGAAAACGCACTTTCAAGTGATTTAGAGACATGTTTTGAGAAACAGTTTTTACATCATATTTGTGCGTTTCACGGTCTGAAACGACGATTTTGCATGTATCTTTTTAAACATATTCTACCTGTATTTTCGATAGAACTAGGTTATTTATGCTACAATCAGAAAAAATACACTGATTTTTAGTGAATACAAGGTTTTGGAGGCACTCCGTGGTGCACTCGTCATCGCAGCTAGAGTGCCGGTTTGAACAATAGAGGTTACTGCAAAACACCTTAAAAACACGTAATTCGCTTAGAAAACGCATTTTCAAGTGATTTGGAGACATGTTTTGAGAAACAGTTTTTACATCATATTTGAGCGTTTCACGGTCTGAAACGACGATTTTGCATGTATCCTTGGAAACATATTCTACCTGTAGTTTCGATGGAACTTGGTTATTTAGGGTACAATAAGACAAAATACACTGTTATTTAGTGAATACAACCTTTTGGAGGCATTTCGTAGTGCACTCGCCAGCGCAGCTTGAGTGCCGATTTGAACTATAGAAGTTACTGCAAAACACCTTTAAAACACGTAGTTCGCTTAGAAAACGCATTTTCAAGTGATTTGGAGACATGTTTTGAGAAACAGTTTTTACATCATATTTGAGCGTTTCACGGTCTGAAACGACGATTTTGCATGTATCTTTCGAAACATATTCTACATGTATTTTCGATAGATCTAGGTTATTTATGCTACAATCAGAAAAAAATACACTGATTTTTAGTGAATACAAAGTTTTGGAGGCATTCCGTGGTGCACTCGCCATCGCAGCTAGAGTGCCGGTTTGAACAATAGAAGTTACTGCAAAACACCTTAAAAACACGTAATTCGCTTAGACAACGCACTTTCAAGTGATTTAGAGACATGTTTTGAGAAACAGTTTTTACATCATATTTAAGCGTTTCACGGTCTGCAACGATGATTTTGCATGTATCTTTGGAAACATATTCTACCTGTAGTTTCGATGGAACTAGGTTATTTAGTGTACAACAAGACAAAATACACTGTTTTTTAGTGAATACAACCTTTTGGAGGCACCCCGTAGTGCACTCGCCAGCGCAGCTAGAGTGCCGATTTGACCTATAGAAGTTACTGCAAAACAGATAAAAACACGTAATTCGCTTAGAAAACGCATTTTCAAGTGATTTGGAGACATGTTTTGAGAAAAAGTTTTTACATCATATTTGAGCGTTTCACGGTCTGAAACGACGATTTTGCATGTATCTTTCGAAACATATTCTACCTGTATTTTCGATAGACCTAGGTTATTTATGCTACAATCAGACAAAATACACTGATTTTTAGTGAATACATGGTTTTGAAAGCACTCCGTGGTGCACTCGCCAGCGCAGCTAGAGTGCCGATTTGAACAATAGAAGTTACTGCAAAACACCTTAAAAACACGTAATTCGCTTAGAAAACGCATTTTCAAGTGATTTGGAGACATGGTTTGAGAAACAGTTTTTACATCATATTTGAGCGTTTCACGGTCTGAAACGACGATTTTGCATGTATCCTTGGAAACATATTCTACCTGTAGTTTCGATTGAACTTGGTTATTTAGGGTACAATAAGACAAAATACACTGTTTTTTAGTGAATACAAACTTTTGGAGGCACTCCGTGGTGCACTCGCCAGCGCAGCTAGAGTGCCGATTTGAACTATATAAGTTACTGCAAAACACCTTAAAAACACGTAATTCGCGTACAAAACGCATTTTCAAGTGATATGGAGACATGTTTTGAGAAACAGTTTTTACATCATATTTGAGCGTTTCACGGTCTGAAACGACGATTTTGCATGTATCTTTGGAAACATATTCTACCTGTAGTTTCGATGGAACTAGGTTATTTAGGGTACAATAAGACAAAATACACTGTTTTTTAGTGAATACAACCTTTTGGAGGCACTCCGTGGTGCACTCGCCAGCGCAGCTAGAGTGCCAATTTGACCTATAGAAGTTACTGCAAAACACCTTAAAAACACGTAATTCGCTTAGAAAACGCATTTTCAAGTGATTTGGAGACATGTTTTGAGAAACAGTTTTATATATCATATTTAAGCGTTTCACGGTCTAAAACGACGATTTTGAATGTATCTTTGGAAACATATTCTACCTGTAGTTTCGATGGAACTAGGTTATTTTAGGTACAATCAGACAAAATACACTGTTTTTTAATGAGAACAACCTTTTGGAGGCACTCCGTGGTGCACTCGCCAGCGCAGCTAGAGTGCCGATTTGAACAATAGAAGTTACTGCAAAACACCTTAAAAACACGTAATTCGCTTAGAAAACGCATTTTCAAGTGATTTAGAGACATGTTTTGAGAAACAGTTTTTACATCATATTTGAGCGTTTCACGGTCTGAAACGAACGATTTGTGTGTAGCATTTGGACACATATTTTACTGGTACTTTCGATGGAATTTTGTTGTTTAGGATACAATATGACAAAATAGAGTGATTTTCTTAAAGTACAATTTTAGAAGTACTCCGTGGTGCACTCGCCAGCGCAGCTAGAGTGCCGATTTGAACTATAGAAGTTACTGCAAAACAGCTTAAAAACACGTAATTTGCTTAGAAAACGCACTTTCAAGTGATTTGGAGACATGTTTTGAGAAACAGTTTTTACATCATATTTGAGCGTTTCACGGTCTGAAACGACGATTTTGCATGTATTTTTCGAAACATATTCTACATGTATTTTCGATAGATCTAGGTTATTTATGCTACAATCAGAAAAAATACACTGATTTTTAGTGAATACAAGGTTTTGGAGGCACTCCGTGGTGCACTCGCCGTCGCAGCTAGAGTGCCGGTTTGAACAATAGAGGTTACTGCAAAACACCTTAAAATAACGTAATTCGCTTAGAAAACGCACTTTCAAGTGATTTGGAGACATGTTTTGAGAAACAGTTTTTATATCATATTTGAGCGTTTCACGGTCTGAAACGACGATTTTGCATGTATCTTTCGAAACATATTCTACTTGTATTTTCGATAGAACTAGGTTATTTATGCTACAATCAGACAAAATACACTGATTTTTAGTGAATACATGGTTTTGAAAGCACTCCGTGGTGCACTCGCCAGCGCAGCTAGAGTGCCGATTTGAACTATAGAAGTTACTGCAAAACACCTTAAAAACACGTAATTCGCTTAGAAAACGCATTTTCAAGTGATTTGGAGACATGTTTTGAGAAACAGTTTTTTACATCATATTTGAGCGTTTCACGGTCTGAGGCGAACGATTTGTGTGTAGCATTTGGACACATATTCTACCTGTAGTTTCGATGGAACTAGGTTATTTATGCTACAATCAGACAAAATACACTGATTTTTAGTGAATACATGGTTATGAAAGCACTCCGTGGTGCACTCGCCAGCGCAGCTAGAGTGCCGATTTGAACAATAGAAGTTACTGCAAAACACCTTAAAAACACGTAATTCTCTTAGAAAACGCATTTTCAAGTGATTTGGAGACATGTTTTGAGAAACAGTTTTTACAACATATTTGAGCGTTTCACGGTCTGAAACGACGATTTTGCATGTATCTTTCGAAACATATTCTACCTGTATTTTCGATAGAACTAGGTTATTTATGCTAGAATCAGACAAAATACACTGATTTTTAGTGAATACATGGTTTTGAAAGCACTTCGTGGTGCACTCGCCAGCGCAGCTAGAGTGCCGATTTGAACAATAGAAGTTTTTTGCAAAACAGCTAAAAACACGTAATTCTCTTAGAAACCGCATTTTGAAGTGATTTGGAGACATGTTTTGAGAAACAGTTTTTACATCATATTTGCGCGTTTCACGGTCTGAAACGACGATTTTGCATGTATCTTTCGAAACATATTCTACCTGTATTTTCGATAGAACTAGGTTATTTATGCTACAATCAGACAAAATACACTGATTTTTAGTGAATACATGGTTTTGGAAGCACTTCTTGGTGCCACTCGCCAGCGCAGCTAGAGTGCCGATTTGAACAATAGAAGTTACTGCAAAACACCTTAAAAACACGTAATTCTCTTAGAAAACGCATTTTCAAGTGATTTGGAGACATGTTTTGAGAAACAGTTTTTACAACATATTTGAGCGTTTCACGGTCTGAAACGACGATTTTGCATGTATCTTTGGAAACAAATTCTACCTGTAGTTTCGATGGAACTAGGTTATTTAGGGTACAATCAGACAAAATATACTGTTTTTTAGTGAGTACAACCTTTTGTAGGCACTCCGTGGTGCACTCGCCAGCGCAGCTAGAGTGCCGATTTGAACTATAGAAGTTACTGCAAAACATCTTAAAAACACGTAATTCGCTTAGAAAACGCATTTTCAAGTGATTTGGAGACATGTTTTGAGAAACAGTTTTTACATCATATTTGAGCGTTTCACGGTCTGAAACGACGATTTTGCATGTATCTTTAGAAACATATTCTACCTGTATTTTCGATAGATCTAGGTTATTTATGCTACAATCAGAAAAAATACACTGATTTTTAGTGAATACAAGGTTTTGGAGGCACTCCGTGGTGCACTCGCCATCGCAGCTAAAGTGCCGGTTTGAACAATAGAGGTTACTGCAATACACCTTAAAAACACGTAATTCGCTTAGAAAACGCATTTTCAAGTGATTTGGAGACATGTTTTGAGAAACAGTTTTTACATCATATTTGAGCGTTTCATGGTCTGAAACGACGATTTTGCATGTATACTTGGAAACATATTCTACCTGTAGTTTCGATGGAACTTGGTTATTGAGGGTACAATAAGACAAAATACACTGTTTTTTAGTGAATACAAGGTTTTGGAGGAACTCCGTGGTGCACTCGCCAGCGCAGCTAGAGTGCGATTTGACCTATAGAAGTTACTGCAAAACACCTTAAAAACACGTAATTCGCTTAGAAAACGCATTTTCAAGTGATTTGGAGACATGTTTTGAGAAACAATTTTTATATCATATTTGAGCGTTTCACGGTCTGAAACGACGATTTTGCATGTATCTTTCAAAACATATTCTACCTGTATTTTCGATAGAACTAGGTTATTTTTGCTACAATCAGACAAAATACACTGATTTTTAGTGAATACATGGTCTTGAAAGCACTCCGTGGTGCACTCGCCAGCGCAGCTAGAGTGCCGATTTGAACTATAGAAGTTACTGCAAAACACCTTAAAAACACGTAATTCGCTTAGAAAACGTATTTTCAAGTGATTTGGAGACATGTTTTGAGAAACAGTTTTTTATATCATATTTGAGCGTTTCACCGTCTAAAACGACGATTTTGAATGTATCTTTGGAAACATATTCTACCTGTAGTTTCGATGGAACTAGGTTATTTTGGGTACAATCAGACAAAATACACTGTTTTTTAATGAGAACAACCTTTTGGAGGCACGCCGTGGTGCACTCGCCAGCGCAGCTAGAGTGCCGATTTGAACAATAGAAGTTACTGCAAAACACCTTAAAAACACGTAATTCGCTTAGAAAACGCATTTTCAAGTGATTTGGAGACATGTTTTGAGAAACAGTTTTTACATCATATTTGAGCGTTTCACGGTCTGAAACGACGATTTTGCATGTATCTTTGGAAACAAATTCTACCTGTAGTTTCGATGGAACTAGGTTATTTAGGGTACAATCAGACAAAATACACTGTTTTTTAGTGAGTACAACCTTTTGGAGGCACTCCGTGGTGCACTCGCCAGCGCAGCTAGAGTGCCGATGTGAACTATAGAAGTTACTGCAAAACTGCTTAAAAAGACGTAATTCGCTTAGAAAACGCATTTTAAGTGATTTGGAGACATGTTTTGAGAAACAGTTTTTACATCATATTTGAGCGTTTCACGGTCTGAATTGATGATTTTGCATGTATCTTTCGAAACATATTCTACATGTATTTTCGATAGATCTAGGTTATTTATGCTACAATCAGAAAAAAATACACTGATTTTTAGTGAATACAAGGTTTTGGAGGCATTCCGTGGTGCACTCGCCATCGCAGCTAGAGTGCCGGTTTGAACAATAGAAGTTACTGCAAAACACCTTAAAAACACGTAATTCGTTTAGAAAACGCACTTTCAAGTGATTTAGAGACATGTTTTGAGAAACAGTTTTTACATCATATTTAAGCGTTTCACGGTCTGCAACGATGATTTTGCATGTATCTTTGGAAACATATTCTACCTGTAGTTTCGATGGAACTAGGTTATTTAGTGTACAACAAGACAAAATACACTGTTTTTTAGTGAATACAACCTTTTGGAGGCACCCCGTAGTGCACTCGCCAGCGCAGCTAGAGTGCCGATTTGACCTATAGAAGTTACTGCAAAACAGATAAAAACACGTAATTCGCTTAGAAAACGCATTTTCAAGTGATTTGGAGACATGTTTTGAGAAACAGTTTTTACATCATATTTGAGCGTTTCACGGTCTGAAACGACGATTTCGCATGTATTTTTGGAAACATATTCTACCTGTAGTTTCGATGGAACTAGGTTATTTAGGGTACAATCAGACAAAATACACTGTTTTTTAGTGAGTACAACCTTTTGTAGGCACTCCGTGATGCACTCGCCAGCGCAGCTAGAGTGCCGATTTGAACTATAGAATTTACTGCAAAACACCTTAAAAACACGTAATTCCTTAGAAAACGCATTTTCAAGTGATTTGGAGACATGTTTTGAGAAACAGTTTTTACATCATATTTGAGCGTTTCACGGTCTGAAAACGACGATTTTGCATGTATCTTTCGAAACATATTCTACATGTATTTTCGATAGATCTAGGTTATTTATGCTACAATCAGAAAAAAATACACTGATTTTTAGTGAATACAAGGTTTTGGAGGCATTCCGTGGTGCACTCGCCATTGCAGCTAGAGTGCCGGTTTGAACAATAGATGTTACTGCAAAACACCTTAAAAACAACGTAATTCGCTTAGACAACGCATTTTCAAGTGATTTAGAGACATGTTTTGAGAAACAGTTTTTACATCATATTTAAGCGTTTCACGGTCTGCAACGATGATTTTGCATGTATCTTTGGAAACATATTCTACCTACTGTAGTTTCGATGGAACTAGGTTATTTAGGGTACAATAAGACAAAATACACTGTTTTTTAGTGAATACAACCTTTTGGAGGCACTCCGTGGTGCACTCGCCAGCGCAGCTAGAGTGCCAATTTGACCTATAGAAGTTACTGCAAAACACCTTAAAAACACGTAATTCGCTTAGAAAACGCATTTTCAAGTGATTTGGAGACATTTTTGAGAAACAGTTTTTACATCATATTTGAGCGTTTCACGGTCTGAAACGACGATTTTGCATGTATTGGAAACATATTCTACCTGTAGTTTCGATGGAACTAGGTTATTTTGGGTACAATCAGACAAAATACACTGTTTTTTAATGAGAACAACCTTTTGGAGGCACTCCGTGGTGCACTCGCCAGCGCAGCTAGAGTGCCGATTTGAACAATAGAAGTTACTGCAAAACACCTTAAAAACACGTAATTCGCTTAGAAAACGCATTTTCAAGTGATTTGGAGACATGTTTTGAGAAACAGTTTTTACATCATATTTGAGCGTTTCACGGTCTGAAACGACGATTTTGCATGTATCTTTAGAAACAAATTCTACCTGTAGTGTCGATGGAACTAGGTTATTTAGGGTACAATCAGACAAAATACACTGTTTTTTAGTGAGTACAACCTTTTGGAGGCACTCCGTGGTGCACTCGCCAGCGCAGCTAGAGTGCCGATTTGAACTATAGAAGTTACTGCAAAACACATTAAAAACACGTAATTCGCTTAGAAAACGCATTTTCAAGTGATTTGGAGACATGTTTTGAGAAACAGTTTTTACATCATATTTGAGCGTTTCACGGTCTGAAACGACGATTTTGCATGTATCTTTCAAACATATTCTACATGTATTTTCGATAGATCTAGGTTATTTATGCTACAATCAGAAAAAATACACTGATTTTTAGTGAATACAACCTTTTGGAGGCACTCCGTAGTGCACTCGCCAGCGCAGCTTGAGTGCCGATTTGAACTATAGAAGTTACTGCAAAACACCTTAAAAACACGTAGTTCGCTTAGAAAACGCATTTTCAAGTGACTTGGAGACATGTTTTGAGAAACAGTTTTTACATCATATATGAGCGTTTCACGGTCTGAAACGAACGATTTGTGTGTAGCATTTGGACACATATTTTACTGGTACTTTCGATGGAATTTTGTTGTTTAGGATACAATATGACAATATACAGTGATTTTCTTTAAGTACAACTTTTAGAATTACTCCGTGGTGCACTCGCCAGCGCAGCTAGAGTGCCGATTTGAACTATAGAAGTTACTGCAAAACACCTTAAAAACACGTAATTCGCTTAGAAAACGCATTTTCAAGTGATTTGTAGACATGTTTTGAGAAACAATTTTTACATCAATTTGAGCATTTCACGGTCTGAAACGACGATTTTGCATGTATCTTTGGAAACATATTCTACTTGTAGTTTCGATGGAACTTGGTTATTTAGGGTAAAATAAGACAAAATACACTGATTTTTAGTGAATACAAGGTTTTGGAGGAACTCCGTGGTGCACTCGCCAGCGCAGCTAGAGTGCCGATTTGACCTATAGAAGTTACTGCAAAACACCTTAAAAACACGTAATTCGCTTAGAAAACGCATTTTCAAGTGATTTGGAGACATGTTTTGAGAAACAGTTTTTACATCATATTTGCGCGTTTCACGGTCTGAAACGACGATTTTGCATGTATCTTTCGAAACATATTCTACCTGTATTTTCGATAGAACTAGGTTATTTATGCTACAATCAGACAAAATACACTGATTTTTAGTGAATACATGGTTTTGGAAGCACTTCGTGGTGCACTCGCCAGCGCAGCTAGAGTGCCGATTTAAACAATAGAAGTTACTGCAAAACACCTTAAAAACACGTAATTCTCTTAGAAAACGCATTTTCAAGTGATTTGGAGACATGTTTTTAGAAAGAGTTTTTACATCATATTTGAGCGTTTCACGGTCTGAAACGACGATTTTGCATGTATCTTTGGAAACATATTCTACCTGTAGTTTCGATGGAACTAGGTTATTTAGGGAACAATCAGACAAAATACACTGTTTTTTAGTGAGTACAACCTTTTGTAGGCACTCCGTGGTGCACTCGCCAGCGCAGCTAGAGTGCCGATTTGAACTATAGAATTTACTGCAAAACACCTTAAAAACACGTAATTCGCTTAGAAAACGCATTTTCAAGTGATTTGGAGACATGTTTTGAGAAACAGTTTTTACATCATATTTGAGCGTTTCACGGTCTGAAACGACGATTTTGCATGTATCTTTCGAAACATATTCTACATGTATTTTCGATAGATCTAGGTTATTTATGCTACAATCAGAAAAAATACACTGATTTATAGTGAATACAAGGTTTTGGAGGCACTCCGTGGTGCACTCGCCATCGCAGCTAGAGTGCCGGTTTGAACAATAGAAGTTACTGCAAAACACCTTAAAAACACGTAATTCGCTTAGAAAACGCACTTTCAAGTGATTTAGAGACATGTTTTGAGAAACAGTTTTTACATCATATTTGTGCGTTTCACGGTCTGAAACGACGATTTTGCATGTATCTTTTTAAACATATTCTACCTGTATTTTCGATAGAACTAGGTTATTTATGCTACAATCAGAAAAAATACACTGATTTTTAGTGAATACAAGGTTTTGGAGGCACTCCGTGGTGCACTCGTCATCGCAGCTAGAGTGCCGGTTTGAACAATAGAGGTTACTGCAAAACACCTTAAAAACACGTAATTCGCTTAGAAAACGCATTTTCAAGTGATTTGGAGACATGTTTTGAGAAACAGTTTTTACATCATATTTGAGCGTTTCACGGTCTGAAACGACGATTTTGCATGTATCCTTGGAAACATATTCTACCTGTAGTTTCGATGGAACTTGGTTATTAAGGGTACAATAAGACAAAATACACTGTTATTTAGTGAATACAACCTTTTGGAGGCATTTCGTAGTGCACTCGCCAGCGCAGCTTGAGTGCCGATTTGAACTATAGAAGTTACTGCAAAACACCTTTAAAACACGTAGTTCGCTTAGAAAACGCATTTTCAAGTGATTTGGAGACATGTTTTGAGAAACAGTTTTTACATCATATTTGAGCGTTTCACGGTCTGAAACGACGATTTTGCATGTATCTTTCGAAACATATTCTACATGTATTTTCGATAGATCTAGGTTATTTATGCTACAATCAGAAAAAAATACACTGATTTTTAGTGAATACAAAGTTTTGGAGGCATTCCGTGGTGCACTCGCCATCGCAGCTAGAGTGCCGGTTTGAACAATAGAAGTTACTGCAAAACACCTTAAAAACACGTAATTCGCTTAGACAACGCACTTTCAAGTGATTTAGAGACATGTTTTGAGAAACAGTTTTTACATCATATTTAAGCGTTTCACGGTCTGCAACGATGATTTTGCATGTATCTTTGGAAACATATTCTACCTGTAGTTTCGATGGAACTAGGTTATTTAGTGTACAACAAGACAAAATACACTGTTTTTTAGTGAATACAACCTTTTGGAGGCACCCCGTAGTGCACTCGCCAGCGCAGCTAGAGTGCCGATTTGACCTATAGAAGTTACTGCAAAACAGATAAAAACACATAATTCGCTTAGAAAACGCATTTTCAAGTGATTTAGAGACATGTTTTGAGAAAAAGTTTTTACATCATATTTGAGCGTTTCACGGTCTGAAACGACGATTTTGCATGTATCTTTCGAAACATATTCTACCTGTATTTTCGATAGACCTAGGTTATTTATGCTACAATCAGACAAAATACACTGATTTTTAGTGAATACATGGTTTTGAAAGCACTCCGTGGTGCACTCGCCAGCGCAGCTAGAGTGCCGATTTGAACAATAGAAGTTACTGCAAAACACCTTAAAAACACGTAATTCGCTTAGAAAACGCATTTTCAAGTGATTTGGAGACATGGTTTGAGAAACAGTTTTTACATCATATTTGAGCGTTTCACGGTCTGAAACGACGATTTTGCATGTATCCTTGGAAACATATTCTACCTGTAGTTTCGATTGAACTTGGTTATTTAGGGTACAATGAGACAAAATACACTGTTTTTTAGTGAATACAACCTTTTGGAGGCACTCCGTGGTGCACTCGCCAGCGCAGCTAGAGTGCCGATTTGAACTATATAAGTTACTGCAAAACACCTTAAAAACACGTAATTCGCGTAGAAAACGCATTTTCAAGTGATATGGAGACATGTTTTGAGAAACAGTTTTTACATCATATTTGAGCGTTTCACGGTCTGAAACGACGATTTTGCATGTATCTTTGGAAACATATTCTACCTGTAGTTTCGATGGAACCAGGTTATTTAGGGTACAATAAGACAAAATACACTGTTTTTTAGTGAATACAACCTTTTGGAGGCACTCCGTGGTGTACTCGCCAGCGCAGCTAGAGTGCCAATTTGACCTATAGAAGTTACTGCAAAACACCTTAAAAACACGTAATTCGCTTAGAAAACGCATTTTCAAGTGATTTGGAGACATGTTTTGAGAAACAGTTTTATATATCATATTTGAGCGTTTCACGGTCTAAAACGACGATTTTGAATGTATCTTTGGAAACATATTCTACCTGTAGTTTCGATGGAACTAGGTTATTTTGGGTACAATCAGACAAAATACACTGTTTTTTAATGAGAACAACCTTTTGGAGGCACTCCGTGGTGCACTCGCCAGCGCAGCTAGAGTGCCGATTTGAACAATAGAAGTTACTGCAAAACACCTTAAAAAAACGTAATTCGCTTAGAAAACGCATTTTCAAGTGATTTGGAGACATGTTTTGAGAAACAGTTTTTACATCATATTTGAGCGTTTCACGGTCTGAAACGAACGATTTGTGTGTAGCATTTGGACACATATTTTACTGGTACTTTCGATGGAATTTTGTTGTTTAGGATACAATATGACAAAATACAGTGATTTTCTTAAAGTACAATTTTAGAAGTACTCCGTGGTGCACTCGCCAGCGCAGCTAGAGTGCCGATTTGAACTATAGAAGTTACTGCAAAACAGCTTAAAAACACGTAATTCGCTTAGAAAACGCACTTTCAAGTGATTTGGAGACATGTTTTGAGAAACAGTTTTTACATCATATTTGAGCGTTTCACGGTCTGAAACGACGATTTTGCATGTATCTTTCGAAACATATTCTACATGTATTTTCGATAGATCTAGGTTATTTATGCTACAATCAGAAAAAATACACTGATTTTTAGTGAATACAAGGTTTTGGAGGCACTCCGTGGTGCACTCGCCATCGCAGCTAGAGTGCCGGTTTGAACAATAGAGGTTACTGCAAAACACCTTAAAATAACGTAATTCGCTTAGAAAACGCACTTTCAAGTGATTTGGAGACATGTTTTGAGAAACAGTTTTTATATCATATTTGAGCGTTTCACGGTCTGAAACGACGATTTTGCATGTATCTTTCGAAACATATTCTACCTGTATTTTCGATAGAACTAGGTTATTTATGCTACAATCAGACAAAATACACTGATTTTTAGTGAATACATGGTTTTGAAAGCACTCCGTGGTGCACTCGCCAGCGCAGCTAGAGTGCCGATTTGAACTATAGAAGTTACTGCAAAACACCTTAAAAACACGTAATTCGCTTAGAAAACGCATTTTCAAGTGATTTGGAGACATGTTTTGAGAAACAGTTTTTTACATCATATTTGAGCGTTTCACGGTCTGAGGCGAACGATTTGTGTGTAGCATTTGGACACATATTCTACCTGTAGTTTCGATGGAACTAGGTTATTTATGCTACAATCAGACAAAATACACTGATTTTTAGTGAATACATGGTTATGAAAGCACTCCGTGGTGCACTCGCCAGCGCAGCTAGAGTGCCGATTTGAACAATAGAAGTTACTGCAAAACACCTTAAAAACACGTAATTCTCTTAGAAAACGCATTTTCAAGTGATTTGGAGACATGTTTTGAGAAACAGTTTTTACAACATATTTGAGCGTTTCACGGTCTGAAACGACGATTTTGCATGTATCTTTCGAAACATATTCTACCTGTATTTTCGATAGAACTAGGTTATTTATGCTAGAATCAGACAAAATACACTGATTTTTAGTGAATACATGGTTTTGAAAGCACTTCGTGGTGCACTCGCCAGCGCAGCTAGAGTGCCGATTTGAACAATAGAAGTTTTTGCAAAACAGCTAAAAACACGTAAATCTCTTAGAAACCGCATTTTGAAGTGATTTGGAGACATGTTTTGAGAAACAGTTTTTACATCATATTTGCGCGTTTCACGGTCTGAAACGACGATTTTGCATGTATCTTTCGAAACATATTCTACCTGTATTTTCGATAGAACTAGGTTATTTATGCTACAATCAGACAAAATACACTGATTTTTAGTGAATACATGGTTTTGGAAGCACTTCTTGGTGCACTCGCCAGCGCAGCTAGAGTGCCGATTTGAACAATAGAAGTTACTGCAAAACACCTTCAAACACGTAATTCTCTTAGAAAACGCATTTTCAAGTGATTTGGAGACATGTTTTGAGAAACAGTTTTTACAACATATTTGAGCGTTTCACGGTCTGAAACGACGATTTTGCATGTATCTTTGGAAACAAATTCTACCTGTAGTTTCGATGGAACTAGGTTATTTAGGGTACAATCAGACAAAATACACTGTTTTTTAGTGAGTACAACCTTTTGTAGGCACTCCGTGGTGCACTCGCCAGCGCAGCTAGAGTGCCGATTTAAACTATAGAAGTTACTGCAAAACATCTTAAAAACACGTAATTCGCTTAGAAAACGCATTTTCAAGTGATTTGGAGACATGTTTTGATAAACAGTTTTTACATCATATTTGAGCGTTTCACGGTCTGAAACGACGATTTTGCATGTATCTTTAGAAACATATTCTACCTGTATTTTCGATAGATCTAGATTATTTATGCTACAATCAGAAAAAATACACTGATTTTTATTGAATACAAGGTTTTGGAGGCACTCCGTGGTGCACTCGCCATCGCAGCTAAAGTGCCGGTTTGAACAATAGAGGTTACTGCAATACACCTTAAAAACACGTAATTCGCTTAGAAAACGCATTTTCAAGTGATTTGGAGACATGTTTTGAGAAACAGTTTTTACATCATATTTGAGCGTTTCACGGTCTGAAACGACGATTTTGCATGTATACTTGGAAACATATTCTACCTGTAGTTTCGATGGAACTTGGTTATTTAGGGTACAATAAGACAAAATACACTGTTTTTTAGTGAATACAAGGTTTTGGAGGAACTCCGTGGTGCACTCGCCAGCGCAGCTAGAGTGCCGATTTGACCTATAGAAGTTACTGCAAAACACCTTAAAAACACGTAATTCGCTTAGAAAACGCATTTTCAAGTGATTTGGAGACATGTTTTGAGAAACAATTTTTATATCATATTTGAGCGTTTCACGGTCTGAAACGACGATTTTGCATGTATCTTTCAAAACATATTCTACCTGCATTTTCGATAGAACTAGGTTATTTATGCTACAATCAGACAAAATACACTGATTTTTAGTGAATACATGGTCTTGAAAGCACTCCGTGGTGCACTCGCCAGCGCAGCTAGAGTGCCGATTTGAACTATAGAAGTTACTGCAAAACACCTTAAAAACACGTAATTCGCTTAGAAAACGCATTTTCAAGTGATTTGGAGACATGTTTTGAGAAACAGTTTTTTATATCATATTTAAGCGTTTCACGGTCTAAAACGACGATTTTGAATGTATCTTTGGAAACATATTCTACCTGTAGTTTCGATGGAACTAGGTTATTTTGGGTACAATCAGACAAAATACACTGTTTTTTAATGAGAACAACCTTTTGGAGGCACGCCGTGGTGCACTCGCCAGCGCAGCTAGAGTGCCGATTTGAACAATAGAAGTTACTGCAAAACACCTTAAAAACACGTAATTCGCTTAGAAAACGCATTTTCAAGTGATTTGGAGACATGTTTTGAGAAACAGTTTTTACATCATATTTGAGCGTTTCACGGTCTGAAACGACGATTTTGCATGTATCTTTGGAAACAAATTCTACCTGTAGTTTCGATGGAACTAGGTTATTTAGGGTACAATCAGACAAAATACACTGTTTTTTAGTGAGTACAACCTTTTGGAGGCACTCCGTGGTGCACTCGCCAGCGCAGCTAGAGTGCCGATTTGAACTATAGAAGTTACTGCAAAACACATTAAAAACACGTAATTCGCTTAGAAAACGCATTTTCAAGTGATTTGGAGACATGTTTTGAGAAACAGTTTTTACATCATATTTGAGCGTTTCACGGTCTGAAACGACGATTTTGCATGTATCTTTCAAACATATTCTACATGTATTTTCGATAGATCTAGGTTATTTATGCTACAATCAGAAAAAATACACTGATTTTTAGTGAATACAAGGTTTTGGAGGCACTACGTGGTGCACTCGCCATCGCAGCTGGAGTGCCGGTTTGACCAATAGAGGTTACTGCAAAATACCTTAAAAACACGTAATTCGCTTAGAAAACGTATTTTCAAGTGATTTGGAGACATGTTTTGAGAAACAGTTTTTACATCATATTTGAGCGTTTCACGGTCTGAAACGACGATTTTGCATGTATCCTTGGAAAAATATTCTACCTGTAGTTTCGATGGAACCTGGTTATTTAGGGTACAATAAGACAAAATACACTGTTTTTTAGTGAATACATGGTTTTGGAAGCACTTCGTTGTGCACTCGCCAGCGCAGCTAGAGTGCGGATTTGAACAATAGAAGTTACTGCAAAACACCTTAAAAACACGTAATTCTCTTAAAAAACGCATTTTCAAGTGATTTGGAGACATGTTTTGAGAAAAAGTTTTTACATCATATTTGAGCGTTTCACGGTCTGAAACGACGATTTTGCATGTATCTTTGAAAACATATTCTACCTGTAGTTTCGATGGACCTAGGTTATTTAGGGTACAATCAGACAAAATACACTGTTTTTTAGTGAGTACAACCTATTGGAGGCACTCCGTGGTGCACTCGCCAGCGCAGCTAGAGTGCCGATTTGAACTATAGAATTTACTGCAAAACACCTTAAAAACACGTAATTCGCTTAGAAAACGCATTTTCAAGTGATTTGGAGACATGTTTTGAGAAACAGTTTTTACATCATATTTGAGCGTTTCACGGTCTGAAACGAACGATTTGTGTGTAGCATTTGGACACATATTTTACTGGTACTTTCGATGGAATTTTGTTGTTTAGGATACAATATGACAAAATACAGTGATTTTCTTAAAGTACAATTTTAGAAGTACTCCGTGGTGCACTCGCCAGCGCAGCTAGAGTGCCGATTTGAACTATAGAAGTTACTGCAAAACAGCTTAAAAACACGTAATTCGCTTAGAAAACGCATTTTCAAGTGATTTGGAGACATGTTTTGAGAAACAGTTTTTACATCATATTTAAGCGTTTCACGGTCTGAAACGACGATTTTGCATGTATCTTTCGAAACTTATTCTACATGTATTTTCGATAGATCTAGGTTATTTATGCTACAATCAGAAAAAATACACTGATTTTTAGTGAATACAAGGTTTTGGAGGCACTCCGTGGTGCACTCGCCATCGCAGCTAGAGTGCCGGTTTGAACAATAGAGGTTACTGCAAAACACCTTAAAATAACGTAATTCGCTTAGAAAACGCACTTTCAAGTGATTTGGAGACATGTTTTGAGAAACAGTTTTTATATCATATTTGAGCGTTTCACGGTCTGAAACGACGATTTTGCATGTATCTTTCGAAACATATTCTACCTGTATTTTCGATAGAACTAGGTTATTTATGCTACAATCAGACAAAATACACTGATTTTTAGTGAATACATGGTTTTGAAAGCACTCCGTGGTGCACTCGCCAGCGCAGCTAGAGTGCCGATTTGAACTATAGAAGTTACTGCAAAACACCTTAAAAACACGTAATTCGCTTAGAAAACGCATTTTCAAGTGATTTGGAGACATGTTTTGAGAAACAGTTTTTTACATCATATTTGAGCGTTTCACGGTCTGAGGCGAACGATTTGTGTGTAGCATTTGGACACATATTCTACCTGTAGTTTCGATGGAACTAGGTTATTTATGCTACAATCAGACAAAATACACTGATTTTTAGTGAATACATGGTTATGAAAGCACTCCGTGGTGCACTCGCCAGCGCAGCTAGAGTGCCGATTTGAACAATAGAAGTTACTGCAAAACACCTTAAAAACACGTAATTCTCTTAGAAAACGCATTTTCAAGTGATTTGGAGACATGTTTTGAGAAACAGTTTTTACAACATATTTGAGCGTTTCACGGTCTGAAACGACGATTTTGCATGTATCTTTCGAAACATATTCTACCTGTATTTTCGATAGAACTAGGTTATTTATGCTAGAATCAGACAAAATACACTGATTTTTAGTGAATACATGGTTTTGAAAGCACTTCGTGGTGCACTCGCCAGCGCAGCTAGAGTGCCGATTCGAACAATAGAAGTTTTTGCAAAACAGCTAAAAACACGTAATTCTCTTAGAAACCGCATTTTGAAGTGATTTGGAGACATGTTTTGAGAAACAGTTTTTACATCATATTTGCGCGTTTCACGGTCTGAAACGACGATTTTGCATGTATCTTTCGAAACATATTCTACCTGTATTTTCGATAGAACTAGGTTATTTATGCTACAATCAGACAAAATACACTGATTTTTAGTGAATACATGGTTTTGGAAGCACTTCTTGGTGCACTCGCCAGCGCAGCTAGAGTGCCGATTTGAACAATAGAAGTTACTGCAAAACACCTTAAAAACACGTAATTCTCTTAGAAAACGCATTTTCAAGTGATTTGGAGACATGTTTTGAGAAACAGTTTTTACAACATATTTGAGCGTTTCACGGTCTGAAACGACGATTTTGCATGTATCTTTGGAAACAAATTCTACCTGTAGTTTCGATGGAACTAGGTTATTTAGGGTACAATCAGACAAAATACACTGTTTTTTAGTGAGTACAACCTTTTGTAGGCACTCCGTGGTGCACTCGCCAGCGCAGCTAGAGTGCCGATTTGAACTATAGAAGTTACTGCAAAACATCTTAAAAACACGTAATTCGCTTAGAAAACGCATTTTCAAGTGATTTGGAGACATGTTTTGAGAAACAGTTTTTACATCATATTTGAGCGTTTCACGGTCTGAAACGACGATTTTGCATGTATCTTTAGAAACATATTCTACCTGTATTTTCGATAGATCTAGGTTATTTATGCTACAATCAGAAAAAATACACTGATTTTTAGTGAATACAAGGTTTTGGAGGCACTCCGTGGTGCACTCGCCATCGCAGCTAAAGTGCCGGTTTGAACAATAGAGGTTACTGCAATACACCTTAAAAACACGTAATTCGCTTAGAAAACGCATTTTCAAGTGATTTGGAGACATGTTTTGAGAAACAGTTTTTACATCATAATTGAGCGTTTCACGGTCTGAAACGACGATTTTGCATGTATACTTGGAAACATATTCTACCTGTAGTTTCGATGGAACTTGGTTATTTAGGGTACAATAAGACAAAATACACTGTTTTTTAGTGAATACAAGGTTTTGGAGGAACTCCGTGGTGCACTCGCCAGCGCAGCTAGAGTGCCGATTTGACCTATAGAAGTTACTGCAAAACACCTTAAAAACACGTAATTCGCTTAGAAAACGCATTTTCAAGTGATTTGGAGACATGTTTTGAGAAACAATTTTTATATCATATTTGAGCGTTTCACGGTCTGAAACGACGATTTTGCATGTATCTTTCAAAACATATTCTACCTGTATTTTCGATAGAACTAGGTTATTTATGCTACAATCAGACAAAATACACTGATTTTTAGTGAATACATGGTCTTGAAAGCACTCCGTGGTGCACTTGCCAGCGCAGCTAGAGTGCCGATTTGAACTATAGAAGTTACTGCAAAACACCTTAAAAACACGTAATTCGCTTAGAAAACGCATTTTCAAGTGATTTGGAGACATGTTTTGAGAAACAGTTTTTACAACATATTTGAGCGTTTCACGGTCTGAAACGACGATTTTGCATGTATCTTTGGAAACAAATTCTACCTGTAGTTTCGATGGAACTAGGTTATTTAGGGTACAATCAGACAAAATACACTGTTTTTTAGTGAGTACAACCTTTTGTAGGCACTCCGTGGTGCACTCGCCAGCGCAGCTAGAGTGCCGATTTGAACTATAGAAGTTACTGCAAAACATCTTAAAAACACGTAATTCGCTTAGAAAACGCATTTTCAAGTGATTTGGAGACATGTTTTGAGAAACAGTTTTTACATCATATTTGAGCGTTTCACGGTCTGAAACGACGATTTTGCATGTATCTTTAGAAACATATTCTACCTGTATTTTCGATAGATCTAGGTTATTTATGCTACAATCAGAAAAAATACACTGATTTTTAGTGAATACAAGGTTTTGGAGGCACTCCGTGGTGCACTCGCCATCGCAGCTAAAGTGCCGGTTTGAACAATAGAGGTTACTGCAATACACCTTAAAAACACGTAATTCGCTTAGAAAACGCATTTTCAAGTGATTTGGAGACATGTTTTGAGAAACAGTTTTTACATCATAATTGAGCGTTTCACGGTCTGAAACGACGATTTTGCATGTATACTTGGAAACATATTCTACCTGTAGTTTCGATGGAACTTGGTTATTTAGGGTACAATAAGACAAAATACACTGTTTTTTAGTGAATACAAGGTTTTGGAGGAACTCCGTGGTGCACTCGCCAGCGCAGCTAGAGTGCCGATTTGACCTATAGAAGTTACTGCAAAACACCTTAAAAACACGTAATTCGCTTAGAAAACGCATTTTCAAGTGATTTGGAGACATGTTTTGAGAAACAATTTTTATATCATATTTGAGCGTTTCACGGTCTGAAACGACGATTTTGCATGTATCTTTCAAAACATATTCTACCTGTATTTTCGATAGAACTAGGTTATTTATGCTACAATCAGACAAAATACACTGATTTTTAGTGAATACATGGTCTTGAAAGCACTCCGTGGTGCACTTGCCAGCGCAGCTAGAGTGCCGATTTGAACTATAGAAGTTACTGCAAAACACCTTAAAAACACGTAATTCGCTTAGAAAACGCATTTTCAAGTGATTTGGAGACATGTTTTGAGAAACAGTTTTTTATATCATATTTGAGCGTTTCACGGTCTAAAACGACGATTTTGAATGTATCTTTGGAAACATATTCTACCTGTAGTTTCGATGGAACTAGGTTATTTTGGGTACAATCAGACAAAATACACTGTTTTTTAATGAGAACAACCTTTTGGAGGCACGCCGTGGTGCACTCGCCAGCGCAGCTAGAGTGCCGATTTGAACAATAGAAGTTACTGCAAAACACCTTAAAAACACGTAATTCGCTTAGAAAACGCATTTTCAAGTGATTTGGAGACATGTTTTGAGAAACAGTTTTTACATCATATTTGAGCGTTTCACGGTCTGAAACGACGATTTTGCATGTATCTTTGGAAACAAATTCTACCTGTAGTTTCGATGGAACTAGGTTATTTAGGGTACAATCAGACAAAATACACTGTTTTTTAGTGAGTACAACCTTTTGGAGGCACTCCGTGGTGCACTCGCCAGCGCAGCTAGAGTGCCGATTTGAACTATAGAAGTTACTGCAAAACACATTAAAAACACGTAATTCGCTTAGAAAACGCATTTTCAAGTGATTTGGAGACATGTTTTGAGAAACAGTTTTTACATCATATTTGAGCGTTTCACGGTCTGAAACGACGATTTTGCATGTATCTTTCAAACATATTCTACATGTATTTTCGATAGATCTAGGTTATTTATGCTACAATCAGAAAAAATACATTGATTTTTAGTGAATACAAGGTTTTGGAGGCACTACGTGGTGCACTCGCCATCGCAGCTGGAGTGCCGGTTTGACCAATAGAGGTTACTGCAAAATACCTTAAAAACACGTAATTCGCTTAGAAAACGTATTTTCAAGTGATTTGGAGACATGTTTTGAGAAACAGTTTTTACATCATATTTGAGCGTTTCACGGTCTGAAACGACGATTTTGCATGTATCCTTGGAAAAATATTCTACCTGTAGTTTCGATGGAACCTGGTTATTTAGGGTACAATAAGACAAAATACACTGTTTTTTAGTGAATACATGGTTTTGGAAGCACTTCGTTGTGCACTCGCCAGCGCAGCTAGAGTGCGGATTTGAACAATAGAAGTTACTGCAAAACACCTTAAAAACACGTAATTCTCTTAAAAAACGCATTTTCAAGTGATTTGGAGACATGTTTTGAGAAAAAGTTTTTACATCATATTTGAGCGTTTCACGGTCTGAAACGACGATTTTGCATGTATCTTTGAAAACATATTCTACCTGTAGTTTCGATGGACCTAGGTTATTTAGGGTACAATCAGACAAAATACACTGTTTTTTAGTGAGTACAACCTATTGGAGGCACTCCGTGGTGCACTCGCCAGCGCAGCTAGAGTGCCGATTTGAACTATAGAATTTACTGCAAAACACCTTAAAAACACGTAATTCGCTTAGAAAACGCATTTTCAAGTGATTTGGAGACATGTTTTGAGAAACAGTTTTTACATCATATTTGAGCGTTTCACGGTCTGAAACGAACGATTTGTGTGTAGCATTTGGACACATATTTTACTGGTACTTTCGATGGAATTTTGTTGTTTAGGATACAATATGACAAAATACAGTGATTTTCTTAAAGTACAATTTTAGAAGTACTCCGTGGTGCACTCGCCAGCGCAGCTAGAGTGCCGATTTGAACTATAGAAGTTACTGCAAAACAGCTTAAAAACACGTAATTCGCTTAGAAAACGCATTTTCAAGTGATTTGGAGACATGTTTTGAGAAACAGTTTTTACATCATATTTAAGCGTTTCACGGTCTGAAACGACGATTTTGCATGTATCTTTCGAAACATATTCTACATGTATTTTCAAAAGATCTAGGTTATTTATGCTACAATCAGAAAAAATACACTGATTTTTAGTGAATACAAGGTTTTGGAGGCACTCCGTGGTGCACTCGCCATCGCAGCTAGAGTGCCGGTTTGAACAATAGAGGTTACTGCAAAACACCTTAAAATAACGTAATTCGCTTAGAAAACGCACTTTCAAGTGATTTGGAGACATGTTTTGAGAAACAGTTTTTATATCATATTTGAGCGTTTCACGGTCTGAAACGACGATTTTGCATGTATCTTTCGAAACATATTCTACCTGTATTTTCGATAGAACTAGGTTATTTATGCTACAATCAGACAAAATACACTGATTTTTAGTGAATACATGGTTTTGAAAGCACCCCGTGGTGCACTCGCCAGCGCAGCTAGAGTGCCGATTTGAACTATAGAAGTTACTGCAAAACACCTTAAAAACACGTAATTCGCTTAGAAAACGCATTTTCAAGTGATTTGGAGACATGTTTTGAGAAACAGTTTTTTACATCATATTTGAGCGTTTCACGGTCTGAGGCGAACGATTTGTGTGTAGCATTTGGACACATATTCTACCTGTAGTTTCGATGGAACTAGGTTATTTATGCTACAATCAGACAAAATACACTGATTTTTAGTGAATACATGGTTATGAAAGCACTCCGTGGTGCACTCGCCAGCGCAGCTAGAGTGCCGATTTGAACAATAGAAGTTACTGCAAAACACCTTAAAAACACGTAATTCTCTTAGAAAACGCATTTTCAAGTGATTTGGAGACATGTTTTGAGAAACAGTTTTTACAACATATTTGAGCGTTTCACGGTCTGAAACGACGATTTTGCATGTATCTTTCGAAACATATTCTACCTGTATTTTCGATAGAACTAGGTTATTTATGCTAGAATCAGACAAAATACACTGATTTTTAGTGAATACATGGTTTTGAAAGCACTTCGTGGTGCACTCGCCAGCGCAGCTAGAGTGCCGATTCGAACAATAGAAGTTTTTGCAAAACAGCTAAAAACACGTAATTCTCTTAGAAACCGCATTTTGAAGTGATTTGGAGACATGTTTTGAGAAACAGTTTTTACATCATATTTGCGCGTTTCACGGTCTGAAACGACGATTTTGCATGTATCTTTCGAAACATATTCTACCTGTATTTTCGATAGAACTAGGTTATTTATGCTACAATCAGACAAAATACACTGATTTTTAGTGAATACATGGTTTTGGAAGCACTTCTTGGTGCACTCGCCAGCGCAGCTAGAGTGCCGATTTGAACAATAGAAGTTACTGCAAAACACCTTAAAAACACGTAATTCTCTTAGAAAACGCATTTTCAAGTGATTTGGAGACATGTTTTGAGAAACAGTTTTTACAACATATTTGAGCGTTTCACGGTCTGAAACGACGATTTTGCATGTATCTTTGGAAACAAATTCTACCTGTAGTTTCGATGGAACTAGGTTATTTAGGGTACAATCAGACAAAATACACTGTTTTTTAGTGAGTACAACCTTTTGTAGGCACTCCGTGGTGCACTCGCCAGCGCAGCTAGAGTGCCGATTTGAACTATAGAAGTTACTGCAAAACATCTTAAAAACACGTAATTCGCTTAGAAAACGCATTTTCAAGTGATTTGGAGACATGTTTTGAGAAACAGTTTTTACATCATATTTGAGCGTTTCACGGTCTGAAACGACGATTTTGCATGTATCTTTAGAAACATATTCTACCTGTATTTTCGATAGATCTAGGTTATTTATGCTACAATCAGAAAAAATACACTGATTATTAGTGAATACAAGGTTTTGGAGGCACTCCGTGGTGCACTCGCCATCGCAGCTAAAGTGCCGGTTTGAACAATAGAGATTACTGCAATACACCTTAAAAACACGTAATTCGCTTAGAAAACGCATTTTCAAGTGATTTGGAGACATGTTTTGAGAAACAGTTTTTACATCATAATTGAGCGTTTCACGGTCTGAAACGACGATTTTGCATGTATACTTGGAAACATATTCTACCTGTAGTTTCGATGGAACTTGGTTATTTAGGGTACAATAAGACAAAATACACTGTTTTTTAGTGAATACAAGGTTTTGGAGGAACTCCGTGGTGCACTCGCCAGCGCAGCTAGAGTGCCGATTTGACCTATAGAAGTTACTGCAAAACACCTTAAAAACACGTAATTCGCTTAGAAAACGCATTTTCAAGTGATTTGGAGACATGTTTTGAGAAACAATTTTTATATCATATTTGAGCGTTTCACGGTCTGAAACGACGATTTTGCATGTATCTTTCAAAACATATTCTACCTGTATTTTCGATAGAACTAGGTTATTTATGCTACAATCAGACAAAATACACTGATTTTTAGTGAATACATGGTCTTGAAAGCACTCCGTGGTGCACTTGCCAGCGCAGCTAGAGTGCCGATTTGAACTATAGAAGTTACTGCAAAATACCTTAAAAACACGTAATTCGCTTAGAAAACGTATTTTCAAGTGATTTGGAGACATGTTTTGAGAAACAGTTTTTACATCATATTTGAGCGTTTCACGGTCTGAAACGACGATTTTGCATGTATCCTTGGAAAAATATTCTACCTGTAGTTTCGATGGAACTTGGTTATTTAGGGTACAATAAGACAAAATACACTGTTTTTTAGTGAATACATGGTTTTGGAAGCACTTCGTTTTGCACTCGCCAGCGCAGCTAGAGTGCGGATTTGAACAATAGAAGTTACTGCAAAACACCTTAAAAACACGTAATTCTTTTAAAAAACGCATTTTCAAGTGATTTGGAGACATGTTTTGAGAAAAAGTTTTTACATCATATTTGAGCGTTTCACGGTCTGAAACGACGATTTTGCATGTATCTTTGAAAACATATTCTACCTGTAGTTTCGATGGACCTAGGTTATTTAGGGTATAATCAGACAAAATACACTGTTTTTTAGTGAGTACAACCTTTTGGAGGCACTCCGTGGTGCACTCGCCAGCGCAGCTAGAGTGCCGATTTGAACTATAGAAGTTACTGCAAAACTGCTTAAAAACACGTAATTCGCTTAGAAAACGCATTTTCAAGTGATTTGGAGACATGTTTTGAGAAACAGTTTTTACATCATATTTGAGCGTTTCACGGTCTGAATTGATGATTTTGCATGTATCTTTCGAAACATATTCTACATGTATTTTCGATAGATCTAGGTTATTTATGCTACAATCAGAAAAAAATACACTGATTTTTAGTGAATACAAGGTTTTGGAGGCATTCCGTGGTGCACTCGCCATCGCAGCTAGAGTGCCGGTTTGAACAATAGAAGTTACTGCAAAACACCTTAAAAACACGTAATTCGTTTAGAAAACGCACTTTCAAGTGATTTAGAGACATGTTTTGAGAAACAGTTTTTACATCATATTTAAGCGTTTCACGGTCTGCAACGATGATTTTGCATGTATCTTTGGAAACATATTCTACCTGTAGTTTCGATGGAACTAGGTTATTTAGTGTACAACAAGACAAAATACACTGTTTTTTAGTGAATACAACCTTTTGGAGGCACCCCGTAGTGCACTCGCCAGCGCAGCTAGAGTGCCGATTTGACCTATAGAAGTTACTGCAAAACAGATAAAAACACGTAATTCGCTTAGAAAACGCATTTTCAAGTGATTTGGAGACATGTTTTGAGAAACAGTTTTTACATCATATTTGAGCGTTTCACGGTCTAAAACGACGATTTCGCATGTATTTTTGGAAACATATTCTACCTGTAGTTTCGATGGAACTAGGTTATTTAGGGTACAATCAGACAAAATACACTGTTTTTTAGTGAGTACAACCTTTTGTAGGCACTCCGTGATGCACTCGCCAGCGCAGCTAGAGTGCCGATTTGAACTATAGAATTTACTGCAAAACACCTTAAAAACACGTAATTCCTTAGAAAACGCATTTTCAAGTGATTTGGAGACATGTTTTGAGAAACAGTTTTTACATCATATTTGAGCGTTTCACGGTCTGAAACGACGATTTTGCATGTATCTTTCGAAACATATTCTACATGTATTTTCGATAGATCTAGGTTATTTATGCTACAATCAGAAAAAAATACACTGATTTTTAGTGAATACAAGGTTTTGGAGGCATTCCGTGGTGCACTCGCCATCGCAGCTAGAGTGCCGGTTTGAACAATAGATGTTACTGCAAAACACCTTAAAAACACGTAATTCGCTTAGACAACGCACTTTCAAGTGATTTAGAGACATGTTTTGAGAAACAGTTTTTACATCATATTTAAGCGTTTCACGGTCTGCAACGATGATTTTGCATGTATCTTTGGAAACATATTCTACCTGTAGTTTCGATGGAACTAGGTTATTTAGTGTACAACAAGACAAAATACACTGTTTTTTAGTGAATACAACCTTTTGGAGGCACCCCGTAGTGCACTCGCCAGCGCAGCTAGAGTGCCGATTTGACCTATAGAAGTTACTGCAAAACAGATAAAAACACGTAATTCGCTTAGAAAACGCATTTTCAAGTGATTTGGAGACATGTTTTGAGAAAAAGTTTTTACATCATATTTGAGCGTTTCACGGTCTGAAACGACGATTTTGCATGTATCTTTCGAAACATATTCTACCTGTATTTTCGATAGACCTAGGTTATTTATGCTACAATCAGACAAAATACACTGATTTTTAGTGAATACATGGTTTTGAAAGCACTCCGTGGTGCACTCGCCAGCGCAGCTAGAGTGCCGATTTGAACAATAGAAGTTACTGCAAAACACCTTAAAAACACGTGATTCGCTTAGAAAACGCATTTTCAAGTGATTTGGAGACATGGTTTGAGAAACAGTTTTTACATCATATTTGAGCGTTTCACGGTCTGAAACGACGATTTTGCATGTATACTTGGAAACATATTCTACCTGTAGTTTCGATTGAACTTGGTTATTTAGGGTACAATAAGACAAAATACACTGTTTGTTAGCGAGTACAACCTTTTGGAGGCACTCCGTGGTGCACTCGCCAGCGCAGCTAGAGTGCCGATTTGAACTATAGAAGTTACTGCAAAACGCCTTAAAAACACGTAATTCGCTTAGAAAACGCATTTTCAAGTGATATGGAGACATGTTTTGAGAAACAGTTTTTACATCATATTTGAGCGTTTCACGGTCTGAAACGACGATTTTGCATGTATCTTTGGAAACATATTCTACCTGTAGTTTCGATGGAACTAGGTTATTTAGGGTACAATAAGACAAAATACACTGTTTTTTAGTGAATACAACCTTTTGGAGGCACTCCGTGGTGCACTCGCCAGCGCAGCTAGAGTGCCAATTTGACCTATAGAAGTTACTGCAAAACACCTTAAAAACACGTAATTCGCTTAGAAAACGCATTTTCAAGTGATTTGGAGACATTTTTGAGAAACAGTTTTTACATCATATTTGAGCGTTTCACGGTCTGAAACGACGATTTTGCATGTATCTTTGGAAACATATTCTACCTGTAGTTTCGATGGAACTAGGTTATTTTGGGTACAATCAGACAAAATACACTGTTTTTTAATGAGAACAACCTTTTGGAGGCACTCCGTGGTGCACTCGCCAGCGCAGCTAGAGTGCCGATTTGAACAATAGAAGTTACTGCAAAACACCTTAAAAATACGTAATTCGCTTAGAAAACGCATTTTCAAGTGATTTGGAGACATGTTTTGAGAAACAGTTTTTACATCATATTTGAGCGTTTCACGGTCTGAAACGACGATTTTGCATGTATCTTTAGAAACAAATTCTACCTGTAGTGTCGATGGAACTAGGTTATTTAGGGTACAATCAGACAAAATACACTGTTTTTTAGTGAGTACAACCTTTTGGAGGCACTCCGTGGTGCACTCGCCAGCGCAGCTAGAGTGCCGATTTGAACTATAGAAGTTACTGCAAAACACATTAAAAACACGTAATTCGCTTAGAAAACGCATTTTCAAGTGATTTGGAGACATGTTTTGAGAAACAGTTTTTACATCATATTTGAGCGTTTCACGGTCTGAAACGACGATTTTGCATGTATCTTTCAAACATATTCTACATGTATTTTCGATAGATCTAGGTTATTTATGCTACAATCAGAAAAAATACACTGATTTTTAGTGAATACAACCTTTTGGAGGCACTCCGTAGTGCACTCGCCAGCGCAGCTTGAGTGCCGATTTGAACTATAGAAGTTACTGCAAAACACCTTATAAACACGTAGTTCGCTTAGAAAACGCATTTTCAAGTGACTTGGAGACATGTTTTGAGAAACAGTTTTTACATCATATATGAGCGTTTCACGGTCTGAAACGAACGATTTGTGTGTAGCATTTGGACACATATTTTACTGGTACTTTCGATGGAATTTTGTTGTTTAGGATACAATATGACAATATACAGTGATTTTCTTTAAGTACAACTTTTAAAATTACTCCGTGGTGCACTTGCCAGCGCAGCTAGAGTGCCGATTTGAACTATAGAAGTTACTGCAAAACACCTTAAAAACACGTAATTCGCTTAGAAAACGCATTTTCAAGTGATTTGTAGACATGTTTTGAGAAACAATTTTTACATCATATTTGAGCATTTCACGGTCTGAAACGACGATTTTGCATGTATCTTTGGAAACATATTCTACTTGTAGTTTCGATGGAACTTGGTTATTTAGGGTAAAATAAGACAAAATACACTGATTTTTAGTGAATACAAGGTTTTGGAGGAACTCCGTGGTGCACTCGCCAGCGCAGCTAGAGTGCCGATTTGACCTATAGAAGTTACTGCAAAACACCTTAAAAACACGTAATTCGCTTAGAAAACGCATTTTCAAGTGATTTGGAGACATGTTTTGAGAAACAGTTTTTACATCATATTTGCGCGTTTCACGGTCTGAAACGACGATTTTGCATGTATCTTTCGAAACATATTCTACCTGTATTTTCGATAGAACTAGGTTATTTATGCTACAATCAGACAAAATACACTGATTTTTAGTGAATACATGGTTTTGAAAGCACTTCGTGGTGCACTCGCCAGCGCAGCTAGAGTGCCGATTTAAACAATAGAAGTTACTGCAAAACACCTTAAAAACACGTAATTCTCTTAGAAAACGCATTTTCAATTGATTTGGAGACATGTTTTTAGAAAGAGTTTTTACATCATATTTGAGCGTTTCACGGTCTGAAACGACGATTTTGCATGTATCTTTGGAAACATATTCTACCTGTAGTTTCGATGGAACTTGGTTATTTAGGGTACAATAAGACAAAATACACTGTTTTTTAGTGAATACAACCTTTCGGAGGCACTCCGTGGTGCACTCGCCAGCGCAGCTAGAGTGCCGATTTGAACTATAGAATTTACTGCAAAACACCTTAAAAACACTTAATTCGCTTAGAAAACGCATTTTCAAGTGATTTGGAGACATGTTTTGAGAAACAGTTTTTACATCATATTTGAGCGTTTCACGGTCTGAAACGACGATTTTGCATGTATCTTTCGAAACATATTCTACATGTATTTTCGATAGATCTAGGTTATTTATGCTACAATCAGATAAAATACACTGATTTATAGTGAATACAAGGTTTTGGAGGCACTCCGTGGTGCACTCGCCATCGCAGCTAGAGTGCCGGTTTGAACAATAGAAGTTACTGCAAAACACCTTAAAAACACGTAATTCGCTTAGAAAACGCACTTTCAAGTGATTTAGAGACATGTTTTGAGAAACAGTTTTTGCATCATATTTGTGCGTTTCACGGCCTGAAACGACGATTTTGCATGTATCTTTCTAAACATATTCTACCTGTATTTTCGATAGAACTAGGTTATTTATGCTACAATCAGAAAAAATACACTGATTTTTAGTGAATACAAGGTTTTGGAGGCACTCCGTGGTGCACTCGCCATCGCAGCTAGAGTGCCGGTTTGAACAATAGAGGTTACTGCAAAACACCTTAAAAACACGTAATTCGCTTAGAAAACGCATTTTCAAGTGATTTGGAGACATGTTTTGAGAAACAGTTTTTACATCATATTTAAGCGTTTCACGGTCTGCAACGATGATTTTGCATGTATCTTTGGAAACATATTCTACCTGTAGTTTCGATGGAACTAGGTTATTTAGTGTACAACAAGACAAAATACACTGTTTTTTAGTGAATACAACCTTTTGGAGGCACCCCGTAGTGCACTCGCCAGCGCAGCTAGAGTGCCGATTTGACCTATAGAAGTTACTGCAAAACAGATAAAAACACGTAATTCGCTTAGAAAACGCATTTTCAAGTGATTTGGAGACATGTTTTGAGAAAAAGTTTTTACATCATATTTGAGCGTTTCACGGTCTGAAACGACGATTTTGCATGTATCTTTCGAAACATATTCTACCTGTATTTTCGATAGACCTAGGTTATTTATGCTACAATCAGACAAAATACACTGATTTTTAGTGAATACATGGTTTTGAAAGCACTCCGTGGTGCACTCGCCAGCGCAGCTAGAGTGCCGATTTGAACAATAGAAGTTACTGCAAAACACCTTAAAAACACGTAATTCGCTTAGAAAACGCATTTTCAAGTGATTTGGAGACATGGTTTGAGAAACAGTTTTTACATCATATTTGAGCGTTTCACGGTCTGAAACGACGATTTTGCATGTATACTTGGAAACATATTCTACCTGTAGTTTCGATTGAACTTGGTTATTTAGGGTACAATAAGACAAAATACACTGTTTGTTAGTGAGTACAACCTTTTGGAGGCACTCCGTGGTGCACTCGCCAGCGCAGCTAGAGTGCCGATTTGAACTATAGAAGTTACTGCAAAACGCCTTAAAAACACGTAATTCGCTTAGAAAACGCATTTTCAAGTGATATGGAGACATGTTTTGAGAAACAGTTTTTACATCATATTTGAGCGTTTCACGGTCTGAAACGACGATTTTGCATGTATCTTTGGAAACATATTCTACCTGTAGTTTCGATGGAACTAGGTTATTTAGGGTACAATAAGACAAAATACACTGTTTTTTAGTGAATACAACCTTTTGGAGGCACTCCGTGGTGCACTCGCCAGCGCAGCTAGAGTGCCAATTTGACCTATAGAAGTTACTGCAAAACACCTTAAAAACACGTAATTCGCTTAGAAAACGCATTTTCAAGTGATTTGGAGACATTTTTGAGAAACAGTTTTTACATCATATTTGAGCGTTTCACGGTCTGAAACGACGATTTTGCATGTATCTTTGGAAACATATTCTACCTGTAGTTTCGATGGAACTAGGTTATTTTGGGTACAATCAGACAAAATACACTGTTTTTTAATGAGAACAACCTTTTGGAGGCACTCCGTGGTGCACTCGCCAGCGCAGCTAGAGTGCCGATTTGAACAATAGAAGTTACTGCAAAACACCTTAAAAATACGTAATTCGCTTAGAAAACGCATTTTCAAGTGATTTGGAGACATGTTTTGAGAAACAGTTTTTACATCATATTTGAGCGTTTCACGGTCTGAAACGACGATTTTGCATGTATCTTTAGAAACAAATTCTACCTGTAGTGTCGATGGAACTAGGTTATTTAGGGTACAATCAGACAAAATACACTGTTTTTTAGTGAGTACAACCTTTTGGAGGCACTCCGTGGTGCACTCGCCAGCGCAGCTAGAGTGCCGATTTGAACTATAGAAGTTACTGCAAAACACATTAAAAACACGTAATTCGCTTAGAAAACGCATTTTCAAGTGATTTGGAGACATGTTTTGAGAAACAGTTTTTACATCATATTTGAGCGTTTCACGGTCTGAAACGACGATTTTGCATGTATCTTTCAAACATATTCTACATGTATTTTCGATAGATCTAGGTTATTTATGCTACAATCAGAAAAAATACACTGATTTTTAGTGAATACAACCTTTTGGAGGCACTCCGTAGTGCACTCGCCAGCGCAGCTTGAGTGCCGATTTGAACTATAGAAGTTACTGCAAAACACCTTATAAACACGTAGTTCGCTTAGAAAACGCATTTTCAAGTGACTTGGAGACATGTTTTGAGAAACAGTTTTTACATCATATATGAGCGTTTCACGGTCTGAAACGAACGATTTGTGTGTAGCATTTGGACACATATTTTACTGGTACTTTCGATGGAATTTTGTTGTTTAGGATACAATATGACAATATACAGTGATTTTCTTTAAGTACAACTTTTAGAATTACTCCGTGGTGCACTTGCCAGCGCAGCTAGAGTGCCGATTTGAACTATAGAAGTTACTGCAAAACACCTTAAAACACGTAATTCGCTTAGAAAACGCATTTTCAAGTGATTTGTAGACATGTTTTGAGAAACAATTTTTACATCATATTTGAGCATTTCACGGTCTGAAACGACGATTTTGCATGTATCTTTGGAAACATATTCTACTTGTAGTTTCGATGGAACTTGGTTATTTAGGGTAAAATAAGACAAAATACACTGATTTTTAGTGAATACAAGGTTTTGGAGGAACTCCGTGGTGCACTCGCCAGCGCAGCTAGAGTGCCGATTTGACCTATAGAAGTTACTGCAAAACACCTTAAAAACACGTAATTCGCTTAGAAAACGCATTTTCAAGTGATTTGGAGACATGTTTTGAGAAACAGTTTTTACATCATATTTGCGCGTTTCACGGTCTGAAACGACGATTTTGCATGTATCTTTCGAAACATATTCTACCTGTATTTTCGATAGAACTAGGTTATTTATGCTACAATCAGACAAAATACACTGATTTTTAGTGAATACATGGTTTTGAAAGCACTTCGTGGTGCACTCGCCAGCGCAGCTAGAGTGCCGATTTAAACAATAGAAGTTACTGCAAAACACCTTAAAAACACGTAATTCTCTTAGAAAACGCATTTTCAATTGATTTGGAGACATGTTTTTAGAAAGAGTTTTTACATCATATTTGAGCGTTTCACGGTCTGAAACGACGATTTTGCATGTATCTTTGGAAACATATTCTACCTGTAGTTTCGATGGAACTAGGTTATTTAGGGAACAATCAGACAAAATACACTGTTTTTAGTGAGTACAACCTTTTGTAGGCACTCCGTGGTGCACTCGCCAGCGCAGCTAGAGTGCCGATTTGAACTATAGAATTTACTGCAAAACACCTTAAAAACACTTAATTCGCTTAGAAAACGCATTTTCAAGTGATTTGGAGACATGTTTTGAGAAACAGTTTTTACATCATATTTGAGCGTTTCACGGTCTGAAACGACGATTTTGCATGTATCTTTCGAAACATATTCTACATGTATTTTCGATAGATCTAGGTTATTTATGCTACAATCAGATAAAATACACTGATTTATAGTGAATACAAGGTTTTGGAGGCACTCCGTGGTGCACTCGCCATCGCAGCTAGAGTGCCGGTTTGAACAATAGAAGTTACTGCAAAACACCTTAAAAACACGTAATTCGCTTAGAAAACGCACTTTCAAGTGATTTAGAGACATGTTTTGAGAAACAGTTTTTGCATCATATTTGTGCGTTTCACGGCCTGAAACGACGATTTTGCATGTATCTTTCTAAACATATTCTACCTGTATTTTCGATAGAACTAGGTTATTTATGCTACAATCAGAAAAAATACACTGATTTTTAGTGAATACAAGGCTTTGGAGGCACTCCGTGGTGCACTCGCCATCGCAGCTAGAGTGCCGGTTTGAACAATAGAGGTTACTGCAAAACACCTTAAAAACACGTAATTCGCTTAGAAAACGCATTTTCAAGTGATTTGGAGACATGTTTTGAGAAACAGTTTTTACATCATATTTGAGCGTTTCACGGTCTGAAACGACGATTTTGCATGTATCCTTGGAAACATATTCTACCTGTAGTTTCGATGGAACTTGGTTATTTAGGGTACAATAAGACAAAATACACTGTTTTTTAGTGAATACAACCTTTTGGAGGCACTCCGTAGTGCACTCGCCAGCGCAGCTTGAGTGCCGATTTGAACTATAGAAGTTACTGC
Source organism: Harpalus rubripes (assembly GCA_963082715.1). Taxonomy (NCBI): domain Eukaryota; kingdom Metazoa; phylum Arthropoda; class Insecta; order Coleoptera; family Carabidae; genus Harpalus; species Harpalus rubripes. The sequence goes on along the minus strand of CAUJCB010000271.1, from coordinate 24,271 downwards.
AAAACACCTTTAAAACACGTAGTTCGCTTAGAAAACGCATTTTCAAGTGATTTGGAGACATGTTTTGAGAAACAGTTTTTACATAATATTTGAGCGTTTCACGGTCTGAAACGACGATTTTGCATGTATCTTTCGAAACATATTCTACATGTATTTTCGATAGATCTAGGTTATTTATGCTACAATCAGAAAAAAATACACTGATTTTTAGTGAATACAAGGTTTTGGAGGCATTCCGTGGTGCACTCGCCATCGCAGCTAGAGTGCCGGTTTGAACAATAGAAGTTACTGCAAAACACCTTAAAAACACGTAATTCGCTTAGACAACGCACTTTCAAGTGATTTAGAGACATGTTTTGAGAAACAGTTTTTACATCATATTTAAGCGTTTCACGGTCTGCAACGATGATTTTGCATGTATCTTTGGAAACATATTCTACCTGTAGTTTCGATGGAACTAGGTTATTTAGTGTACAACAAGACAAAATACACTGTTTTTTAGTGAATACAACCTTTTGGAGGCACCCCGTAGTGCACTCGCCAGCGCAGCTAGAGTGCCGATTTGACCTATAGAAGTTACTGCAAAACAGATAAAAACACGTAATTCGCTTAGAAAACGCATTTTCAAGTGATTTGGAGACATGTTTTGAGAAAAAGTTTTTACATCATATTTGAGCGTTTCACGGTCTGAAACGACGATTTTGCATGTATCTTTCGAAACATATTCTACCTGTATTTTCAATAGACCTAGGTTATTTATGCTACAATCAGACAAAATACACTGATTTTTAGTGAATACATGGTTTTGAAAGCACTCCGTGGTGCACTCGCCAGCGCAGCTAGAGTGCCGATTTGAACAATAGAAGTTACTGCAAAACACCTTAAAAACACGTAATTCGCTTAGAAAACGCATTTTCAAGTGATTTAGAGACATGTTTTTAGAAAGAGTTTTTACATCATATTTGAGCGTTTCACGGTCTGAAACGACGATTTTGCATGTATCTTTGGAAACATATTCTACCTGTAGTTTCGATGGAACTTGGTTATTTAGGGTACAATAAGACAAAATACACTGTTTTTTAGTGAATACAACCTTTCGGAGGCACTCCGTAGTGCACACGCCAGCGCAGCTAGAGTGCCGATTTGAACCATAGAAGTTACTGCAAAACACCTTAAAAGCACGTAATTCGCTTAGAAAACGCATTTTCAAGTGATTTGGAGACATGTTTTGAGAAACAGTATTTATGTCATATTTGAGCGTTTCACGGTCTGAAACGAACGATTTGTGTGTAGCATTTGGACACATATTTTACTGGTACTTTCGATGGAATTTTGTTGTTTAGGATACAATATGACAAAATACAGTGAATTTCTTTAAGTACAACTTTTAGAAGTACTCCGTGGTGAACTCGCCAGCGCAGCTAGAGTGCCGGTTTGAACAATAGAAGTTACTGCAAAACACCTTAAAAACACGTAATTCGCTTAGAAAACGCATTTTCAAGTGATTTGGAGACATGTTTTAAGAAACAGTTTTTACATCATATTTGAGCGTTTCACGGTCTGCAACGATAATTTTGCATGTATCTTTGGAAACATATTCTACCTGTAGTTTCGATGGAACTAGGTTATTTAGGGTACAATAAGACAAAATACACTGTTTTTTAGTGAATACAACCTTTTGGAGGCACTCAGTGGTGCACTCGCCAGCGCAGCTAGAGTGCCGGTTTGAACAATAGAAGTTACTGCAAAACACCTTAAAAACACGTAATTCGCTTAGAAAACGCATTTTCAAGTGATTTAGAGACATGTTTTGAGAAACAGTTTTTACATCATATTTGAGCGTTTCACGGTCTGAAACGACGATTTTGCATGTAACTTTGGAAACATATTCTACCTGTAGTTTCGATGGAACTTGGTTATTTAGGGTACAATAAGACAAAATACACTGTTTTTTAGTGAATACAACCTTTCGGAGGCACTCCGTAGTGCACACGCCAGCGCAGCTAGAGTGCCGATTTGAACCATAGAAGTTACTGCAAAACACCTTAAAAGCACGTAATTCGCTTAGAAAACGCATTTTCAAGTGATTTGGAGACATGTTTTGAGAAACAGTATTTATGTCATATTTGAGCGTTTCACGGTCTGAAACGAACGATTTGTGTGTAGCATTTGGACACATATTTTACTGGTACTTTCGATGGAATTTTGTTGTTTAGGATACAATATGACAAAATACAGTGAATTTCTTTAAGTACAACTTTTAGAAGTACTCCGTGGTGAACTCGCCAGCGCAGCTAGAGTGCCGGTTTGAACAATAGAAGTTACTGCAAAACACCTTAAAAACACGTAATTCGCTTAGAAAACGCATTTTCAAGTGATTTGGAGACATGTTTTAAGAAACAGTTTTTACATCATATTTGAGCGTTTCACGGTCTGCAACGATAATTTTGCATGTATCTTTGGAAACATATTCTACCTGTAGTTTCGATGGAACTAGGTTATTTAGGGTACAATAAGACAAAATACACTGTTTTTTAGTGAATACAACCTTTTGGAGGCACTCAGTGGTGCACTCGCCAGCGCAGCTAGAGTGCCGGTTTGAACAATAGAAGTTACTGCAAAACACCTTAAAAACACGTAATTCGCTTAGAAAACGCATTTTCAAGTGATTTAGAGACATGTTTTGAGAAACAGTTTTTACATCATATTTGAGCGTTTCACGGTCTGAAACGACGATTTTGCATGTAACTTTGGAAACATATTCTACCTGTAGTTTCGATGGAACTTGGTTATTTAGGGTACAATAAGACAAAATACACTGTTTTTTAGTGAATACAACCTTTCGGAGGCACTCCGTAGTGCACACGCCAGCGCAGCTAGAGTGCCGATTTGAACCATAGAAGTTACTGCAAAACACCTTAAAAGCACGTAATTCGCTTAGAAAACGCATTTTCAAGTGATTTGGAGACATGTTTTGAGAAACAGTATTTATGTCATATTTGAGCGTTTCACGGTCTGAAACGAACGATTTGTGTGTAGCATTTGGACACATATTTTACTGGTACTTTCGATGGAATTTTGTTGTTTAGGATACAATATGACAAAATACAGTGAATTTCTTTAAGTACAACTTTTAGAAGTACTCCGTGGTGAACTCGCCAGCGCAGCTAGAGTGCCGGTTTGAACAATAGAAGTTACTGCAAAACACCTTAAAAACACGTAATTCGCTTAGAAAACGCATTTTCAAGTGATTTGGAGACATGTTTTAAGAAACAGTTTTTACATCATATTTGAGCGTTTCACGGTCTGCAACGATAATTTTGCATGTATCTTTGGAAACATATTCTACCTGTAGTTTCGATGGAACTAGGTTATTTAGGGTACAATAAGACAAAATACACTGTTTTTTAGTGAATACAACCTTTTGGAGGCACTCAGTGGTGCACTCGCCAGCGCAGCTAGAGTGCCGGTTTGAACAATAGAAGTTACTGCAAAACACCTTAAAAACACGTAATTCGCTTAGAAAACGCATTTTCAAGTGATTTAGAGACATGTTTTGAGAAACAGTTTTTACATCATATTTGAGCGTTTCACGGTCTGAAACGACGATTTTGCATGTAACTTTGGAAACATATTCTACCTGTAGTTTTGATGGAACTTGGTTATTTAGGGTACAATAAGACAAAATACACTGTTTTTTAGTGAATACAACCTTTCGGAGGCACTCCGTAGTGCACTCGCCAGCGCAGCTAGAGTGCCGATTTGAACTATAGAAGTTACTGCAAAACACCTTAAAAGCACGTAATTCGCTTAGAAAACGCATTTTCAAGTGATTTGGAGACATGTTTTTAGAAACAGTATTTACGTCATATTTGAGCGTTTCACGGTCTGAAACGAACGATTTGTGTGTAGCATTTGGACACATATTTTGCTGGTACTTTCGATGGAGTTTTGTTGTTTAGGATACAATATGACAAAATACAGTGAATTTCTTTAAGTACAACTTTTGGAAGTACTCCGTGGTGAACTCGCCAGCGCAGCTAGAGTGCCGGTTTGAACAATAGAAGTTACTGCAAAACACCTTAAAAACACGTAATTCGCTTAGAAAACGCATTTTCAAGTGATTTGGAGACATGTTTTAAGAAACAGTTTTTACTTCATATTTGAGCGTTTCACGGTCTGCAACGATGATTTTGCATGTATCTTTGGAAACATATTCTACCTGTAGTTTCGATGGAACTAGGTTATTTAGAGTACAGTCAGACAAAATACACTGTTTTTTAGTGAGTACAACCTTTTGGAGGCACTCCGTGGTGCACTCGCCAGCGCAGCTAGAGTGCCGATTTGAACTATAGAAGTTACTGCAAAACACCTTAAAAACACGTAATTCGCTTAGAAAACGCATTTTCAAGTGATTTGGAGACATGTTTTGAGAAACAGTTTTTAAATCATATTTGAGCGTTTCACTGTCTGAAACGACGATTTTGCATGTATCTTTGGAAACATATTCTACCTGTAGTTTCGATGGAACTTGGTTATTTAAGGTACAATAAGACAAAATACACTGTTTTTTAGTGAATACAATCTGTCGGAGGCACTCCGTAGTGCACTCGCCAGCGCAGCTAGAGTGCCGATTTGAACTATAGAAGTTACTGCAAAACACCTTAAAAACACGTAATTCGCTTAGAAAACGCATTTTCAAGTGATTTGGAGACATGTTTTGAGAAACAGTATTTATGTCATATTTGAGCGTTTCACGGTCTGAAACGAACGATTTGTGTGTAGCATTTGGACACATATTTTACTGGTACTTTCGATGGAATTTTGTTGTTTAGGATACAATATGACAAAATACAGTGAATTTCTTTAAGTACAACTTTTAGAAGTACTCCGTGGTGAACTCGCCAGCGCAGCTAGAGTGCCGGTTTGAACAATAGAAGTTACTGCAAAACACCTTAAAAACACGTAATTCGCTTAGAAAACGCATTTTCAAGTGATTTGGAGACATGTTTTAAGAAACAGTTTTTACATCATATTTGAGCGTTTCACGGTCTGCAACGATAATTTTGCATGTATCTTTGGAAACATATTCTACCTGTAGTTTCGATGGAACTAGGTTATTTAGGGTACAATAAGACAAAATACACTGTTTTTTAGTGAATACAACCTTTTGGAGGCACTCAGTGGTGCACTCGCCAGCGCAGCTAGAGTGCCGGTTTGAACAATAGAAGTTACTGCAAAACACCTTAAAAACACGTAATTCGCTTAGAAAACGCATTTTCAAGTGATTTAGAGACATGTTTTGAGAAACAGTTTTTACATCATATTTGAGCGTTTCACGGTCTGAAACGACGATTTTGCATGTAACTTTGGAAACATATTCTACCTGTAGTTTTGATGGAACTTGGTTATTTAGGGTACAATAAGACAAAATACACTGTTTTTTAGTGAATACAACCTTTCGGAGGCACTCCGTAGTGCACTCGCCAGCGCAGCTAGAGTGCCGATTTGAACTATAGAAGTTACTGCAAAACACCTTAAAAGCACGTAATTCGCTTAGAAAACGCATTTTCAAGTGATTTGGAGACATGTTTTTAGAAACAGTATTTACGTCATATTTGAGCGTTTCACGGTCTGAAACGAACGATTTGTGTGTAGCATTTGGACACATATTTTGCTGGTACTTTCGATGGAGTTTTGTTGTTTAGGATACAATATGACAAAATACAGTGAATTTCTTTAAGTACAACTTTTTAAAGTACTCCGTGGTGAACTCGCCAGCGCAGCTAGAGTGCCGGTTTGAACAATAGAAGTTACTGCAAAACACCTTAAAAACACGTAATTCGCTTAGAAAACGCATTTTCAAGTGATTTGGAGACATGTTTTAAGAAACAGTTTTTACTTCATATTTGAGCGTTTCACGGTCTGCAACGATGATTTTGCATGTATCTTTGGAAACATATTCTACCTGTAGTTTCGATGGAACTAGGTTATTTAGAGTACAGTCAGACAAAATACACTGTTTTTTAGTGAGTACAACCTTTTGGAGGCACTCCGTGGTGCACTCGCCAGCGCAGCTAGAGTGCCGATTTGAACTATAGAAGTTACTGCAAAACACCTTAAACACACGTAATTCGCTTAGAAAACGCATTTTCAAGTGATTTGGAGACATGTTTTGAGAAACAGTTTTTAAATCATATTTGAGCGTTTCACTGTCTGAAACTACGATTTTGCATGTATCTTTGGAAACATATTCTACCTGTAGTTTCGATGGAACTTGGTTATTTAGGGTACAATAAGACAAAATACACTGTTTTTTAGTGAATACAATCTGTCGGAGGCACTCCGTAGTGCACTCGCCAGCGCAGCTAGAGTGCCGATTTGAACCATAGAAGTTACTGCAAAACACCTTAAAAGCACGTAATTCGCTTAGAAAACGCATTTTCAAGTGATTTGGAGACATGTTTTGAGAAACAGTATTTATGTCATATTTGAGCGTTTCACGGTCTGAAACGAACGATTTGTGTGTAGCATTTGGACACATATTTTACTGGTACTTTCGATGGAATTTTGTTGTTTAGGATACAATATGACAAAATACAGTGAATTTCTTTAAGTACAACTTTTAGAAGTACTCCGTGGTGAACTCGCCAGCGCAGCTAGAGTGCCGGTTTGAACAATAGAAGTTACTGCAAAACACCTTAAAAACACGTAATTCGCTTAGAAAACGCATTTTCAAGTGATTTGGAGACATGTTTTAAGAAACAGTTTTTACATCATATTTGAGCGTTTCACGGTCTGCAACGATAATTTTGCATGTATCTTTGGAAACATATTCTACCTGTAGTTTCGATGGAACTAGGTTATTTAGGGTACAATAAGACAAAATACACTGTTTTTTAGTGAATACAACCTTTTGGAGGCACTCAGTGGTGCACTCGCCAGCGCAGCTAGAGTGCCGGTTTGAACAATAGAAGTTACTGCAAAACACCTTAAAAACACGTAATTTGCTTAGAAAACGCATTTTCAAGTGATTTAGAGACATGTTTTGAGAAACAGTTTTTACATCATATTTGAGCGTTTCACGGTCTGAAACGACGATTTTGCATGTAACTTTGGAAACATATTCTACCTGTAGTTTTGATGGAACTTGGTTATTTAGGGTACAATAAGACAAAATACACTGTTTTTTAGTGAATACAACCTTTCGGAGGCACTCCGTAGTGCACTCGCCAGCGCAGCTAGAGTGCCGATTTGAACTATAGAAGTTACTGCAAAACACCTTAAAAGCACGTAATTCGCTTAGAAAACGCATTTTCAAGTGATTTGGAGACATGTTTTTAGAAACAGTATTTACGTCATATTTGAGCGTTTCACGGTCTGAAACGAACGATTTGTGTGTAGCATTTGGACACATATTTTGCTGGTACTTTCGATGGAGTTTTGTTGTTTAGGATACAATATGACAAAATACAGTGAATTTCTTTAAGTACAACTTTTTAAAGTACTCCGTGGTGAACTCGCCAGCGCAGCTAGAGTGCCGGTTTGAACAATAGAAGTTACTGCAAAACACCTTAAAAACACGTAATTCGCTTAGAAAACGCATTTTCAAGTGATTTGGAGACATGTTTTAAGAAACAGTTTTTACTTCATATTTGAGCGTTTCACGGTCTGCAACGATGATTTTGCATGTATCTTTGGAAACATATTCTACCTGTAGTTTCGATGGAACTAGGTTATTTAGAGTACAGTCAGACAAAATACACTGTTTTTTAGTGAGTACAACCTTTTGGAGGCACTCCGTGGTGCACTCGCCAGCGCAGCTAGAGTGCCGATTTGAACTATAGAAGTTACTGCAAAACACCTTAAACACACGTAATTCGCTTAGAAAACGCATTTTCAAGTGATTTGGAGACATGTTTTGAGAAACAGTTTTTAAATCATATTTGAGCGTTTCACTGTCTGAAACTACGATTTTGCATGTATCTTTGGAAACATATTCTACCTGTAGTTTCGATGGAACTTGGTTATTTAGGGTACAATAAGACAAAATACACTGTTTTTTAGTGAATACAATCTGTCGGAGGCACTCCGTAGTGCACTCGCCAGCGCAGCTAGAGTGCCGATTTGAACTATAGAAGTTACTGCAAAACACCTTAAAAACACGTAATTCGCTTAGAAAACGCATTTTCAAGTGATTTGGAGACATGTTTTGAGAAACAGTATTTATGTCATATTTGAGCGTTTCACGGTCTGAAACGAACGATTTGTGTGTAGCATTTGGACACATATTTTACTGGTACTTTCGATGGAATTTTGTTGTTTAGGATACAATATGACAAAATACAGTGAATTTCTTTAAGTACAACTTTTAGAAGTACTCCGTGGTGAACTCGCCAGCGCAGCTAGAGTGCCGGTTTGAACAATAGAAGTTACTGCAAAACACCTTAAAAACACGTAATTCGCTTAGAAAACGCATTTTCAAGTGATTTGGAGACATGTTTTAAGAAACAGTTTTTACATCATATTTGAGCGTTTCACGGTCTGCAACGATAATTTTGCATGTATCTTTGGAAACATATTCTACCTGTAGTTTCGATGGAACTAGGTTATTTAGGGTACAATAAGACAAAATACACTGTTTTTTAGTGAATACAACCTTTTGGAGGCACTCAGTGGTGCACTCGCCAGCGCAGCTAGAGTGCCGGTTTGAACAATAGAAGTTACTGCAAAACACCTTAAAAACACGTAATTCGCTTAGAAAACGCATTTTCAAGTGATTTAGAGACATGTTTTGAGAAACAGTTTTTACATCATATTTGAGCGTTTCACGGTCTGAAACGACGATTTTGCATGTAACTTTGGAAACATATTCTACCTGTAGTTTCGATGGAACTTGGTTATTTAGGGTACAATAAGACAAAATACACTGTTTTTTAGTGAATACAACCTTTCGGAGGCACTCCGTAGTGCACACGCCAGCGCAGCTAGAGTGCCGATTTGAACCATAGAAGTTACTGCAAAACACCTTAAAAGCACGTAATTCGCTTAGAAAACGCATTTTCAAGTGATTTGGAGACATGTTTTGAGAAACAGTATTTATGTCATATTTGAGCGTTTCACGGTCTGAAACGAACGATTTGTGTGTAGCATTTGGACACATATTTTACTGGTACTTTCGATGGAATTTTGTTGTTTAGGATACAATATGACAAAATACAGTGAATTTCTTTAAGTACAACTTTTAGAAGTACTCCGTGGTGAACTCGCCAGCGCAGCTAGAGTGCCGGTTTGAACAATAGAAGTTACTGCAAAACACCTTAAAAACACGTAATTCGCTTAGAAAACGCATTTTCAAGTGATTTGGAGACATGTTTTAAGAAACAGTTTTTACATCATATTTGAGCGTTTCACGGTCTGCAACGATAATTTTGCATGTATCTTTGGAAACATATTCTACCTGTAGTTTCGATGGAACTAGGTTATTTAGGGTACAATAAGACAAAATACACTGTTTTTTAGTGAATACAACCTTTTGGAGGCACTCAGTGGTGCACTCGCCAGCGCAGCTAGAGTGCCGGTTTGAACAATAGAAGTTACTGCAAAACACCTTAAAAACACGTAATTCGCTTAGAAAACGCATTTTCAAGTGATTTAGAGACATGTTTTGAGAAACAGTTTTTACATCATATTTGAGCGTTTCACGGTCTGAAACGACGATTTTGCATGTAACTTTGGAAACATATTCTACCTGTAGTTTTGATGGAACTTGGTTATTTAGGGTACAATAAGACAAAATACACTGTTTTTTAGTGAATACAACCTTTCGGAGGCACTCCGTAGTGCACTCGCCAGCGCAGCTAGAGTGCCGATTTGAACTATAGAAGTTACTGCAAAACACCTTAAAAGCACGTAATTCGCTTAGAAAACGCATTTTCAAGTGATTTGGAGACATGTTTTTAGAAACAGTATTTACGTCATATTTGAGCGTTTCACGGTCTGAAACGAACGATTTGTGTGTAGCATTTGGACACATATTTTGCTGGTACTTTCGATGGAGTTTTGTTGTTTAGGATACAATATGACAAAATACAGTGAATTTCTTTAAGTACAACTTTTTAAAGTACTCCGTGGTGAACTCGCCAGCGCAGCTAGAGTGCCGGTTTGAACAATAGAAGTTACTGCAAAACACCTTAAAAACACGTAATTCGCTTAGAAAACGCATTTTCAAGTGATTTGGAGACATGTTTTAAGAAACAGTTTTTACTTCATATTTGAGCGTTTCACGGTCTGCAACGATGATTTTGCATGTATCTTTGGAAACATATTCTACCTGTAGTTTCGATGGAACTAGGTTATTTAGAGTACAGTCAGACAAAATACACTGTTTTTTAGTGAGTACAACCTTTTGGAGGCACTCCGTGGTGCACTCGCCAGCGCAGCTAGAGTGCCGATTTGAACTATAGAAGTTACTGCAAAACACCTTAAACACACGTAATTCGCTTAGAAAACGCATTTTCAAGTGATTTGGAGACATGTTTTGAGAAACAGTTTTTAAATCATATTTGAGCGTTTCACTGTCTGAAACTACGATTTTGCATGTATCTTTGGAAACATATTCTACCTGTAGTTTCGATGGAACTTGGTTATTTAGGGTACAATAAGACAAAATACACTGTTTTTTAGTGAATACAATCTGTCGGAGGCACTCCGTAGTGCACTCGCCAGCGCAGCTAGAGTGCCGATTTGAACCATAGAAGTTACTGCAAAACACCTTAAAAGCACGTAATTCGCTTAGAAAACGCATTTTCAAGTGATTTGGAGACATGTTTTGAGAAACAGTATTTATGTCATATTTGAGCGTTTCACGGTCTGAAACGAACGATTTGTGTGTAGCATTTGGACACATATTTTACTGGTACTTTCGATGGAATTTTGTTGTTTAGGATACAATATGACAAAATACAGTGAATTTCTTTAAGTACAACTTTTAGAAGTACTCCGTGGTGAACTCGCCAGCGCAGCTAGAGTGCCGGTTTGAACAATAGAAGTTACTGCAAAACACCTTAAAAACACGTAATTCGCTTAGAAAACGCATTTTCAAGTGATTTGGAGACATGTTTTAAGAAACAGTTTTTACATCATATTTGAGCGTTTCACGGTCTGCAACGATAATTTTGCATGTATCTTTGGAAACATATTCTACCTGTAGTTTCGATGGAACTAGGTTATTTAGGGTACAATAAGACAAAATACACTGTTTTTTAGTGAATACAACCTTTTGGAGGCACTCAGTGGTGCACTCGCCAGCGCAGCTAGAGTGCCGGTTTGAACAATAGAAGTTACTGCAAAACACCTTAAAAACACGTAATTTGCTTAGAAAACGCATTTTCAAGTGATTTAGAGACATGTTTTGAGAAACAGTTTTTACATCATATTTGAGCGTTTCACGGTCTGAAACGACGATTTTGCATGTAACTTTGGAAACATATTCTACCTGTAGTTCTGATGGAACTTGGTTATTTAGGGTACAATAAGACAAAATACACTGTTTTTTAGTGAATACAACCTTTCGGAGGCACTCCGTAGTGCACTCGCCAGCGCAGCTAGAGTGCCGATTTGAACTATAGAAGTTACTGCAAAACACCTTAAAAGCACGTAATTCGCTTAGAAAACGCATTTTCAAGTGATTTGGAGACATGTTTTTAGAAACAGTATTTACGTCATATTTGAGCGTTTCACGGTCTGAAACGAACGATTTGTGTGTAGCATTTGGACACATATTTTGCTGGTACTTTCGATGGAGTTTTGTTGTTTAGGATACAATATGACAAAATACAGTGAATTTCTTTAAGTACAACTTTTTAAAGTACTCCGTGGTGAACTCGCCAGCGCAGCTAGAGTGCCGGTTTGAACAATAGAAGTTACTGCAAAACACCTTAAAAACACGTAATTCGCTTAGAAAACGCATTTTCAAGTGATTTGGAGACATGTTTTAAGAAACAGTTTTTACTTCATATTTGAGCGTTTCACGGTCTGCAACGATGATTTTGCATGTATCTTTGGAAACATATTCTACCTGTAGTTTCGATGGAACTAGGTTATTTAGAGTACAGTCAGACAAAATACACTGTTTTTTAGTGAGTACAACCTTTTGGAGGCACTCCGTGGTGCACTCGCCAGCGCAGCTAGAGTGCCGATTTGAACTATAGAAGTTACTGCAAAACACCTTAAACACACGTAATTCGCTTAGAAAACGCATTTTCAAGTGATTTGGAGACATGTTTTGAGAAACAGTTTTTAAATCATATTTGAGCGTTTCACTGTCTGAAACTACGATTTTGCATGTATCTTTGGAAACATATTCTACCTGTAGTTTCGATGGAACTTGGTTATTTAGGGTACAATAAGACAAAATACACTGTTTTTTAGTGAATACAATCTGTCGGAGGCACTCCGTAGTGCACTCGCCAGCGCAGCTAGAGTGCCGATTTGAACTATAGAAGTTACTGCAAAACACCTTAAAAACACGTAATTCGCTTAGAAAACGCATTTTCAAGTGATTTGGAGACATGTTTTGAGAAACAGTATTTATGTCATATTTGAGCGTTTCACGGTCTGAAACGAACGATTTGTGTGTAGCATTTGGACACATATTTTACTGGTACTTTCGATGGAATTTTGTTGTTTAGGATACAATATGACAAAATACAGTGAATTTCTTTAAGTACAACTTTTAGAAGTACTCCGTGGTGAACTCGCCAGCGCAGCTAGAGTGCCGGTTTGAACAATAGAAGTTACTGCAAAACACCTTAAAAACACGTAATTCGCTTAGAAAACGCATTTTCAAGTGATTTGGAGACATGTTTTAAGAAACAGTTTTTACATCATATTTGAGCGTTTCACGGTCTGCAACGATAATTTTGCATGTATCTTTGGAAACATATTCTACCTGTAGTTTCGATGGAACTAGGTTATTTAGGGTACAATAAGACAAAATACACTGTTTTTTAGTGAATACAACCTTTTGGAGGCACTCAGTGGTGCACTCGCCAGCGCAGCTAGAGTGCCGGTTTGAACAATAGAAGTTACTGCAAAACACCTTAAAAACACGTAATTCGCTTAGAAAACGCATTTTCAAGTGATTTAGAGACATGTTTTGAAAAACAGTTTTTACATCATATTTGAGCGTTTCACGGTCTGAAACGACGATTTTGCATGTAACTTTGGAAACATATTCTACCTGTAGTTTCGATGGAACTTGGTTATTTAGGGTACAATAAGACAAAATACACTGTTTTTTAGTGAATACAACCTTTCGGAGGCACTCCGTAGTGCACACGCCAGCGCAGCTAGAGTGCCGATTTGAACCATAGAAGTTACTGCAAAACACCTTAAAAGCACGTAATTCGCTTAGAAAACGCATTTTCAAGTGATTTGGAGACATGTTTTGAGAAACAGTATTTATGTCATATTTGAGCGTTTCACGGTCTGAAACGAACGATTTGTGTGTAGCATTTGGACACATATTTTACTGGTACTTTCGATGGAATTTTGTTGTTTAGGATACAATATGACAAAATACAGTGAATTTCTTTAAGTACAACTTTTAGAAGTACTCCGTGGTGAACTCGCCAGCGCAGCTAGAGTGCCGGTTTGAACAATAGAAGTTACTGCAAAACACCTTAAAAACACGTAATTCGCTTAGAAAACGCATTTTCAAGTGATTTGGAGACATGTTTTAAGAAACAGTTTTTACATCATATTTGAGCGTTTCACGGTCTGCAACGATAATTTTGCATGTATCTTTGGAAACATATTCTACCTGTAGTTTCGATGGAACTAGGTTATTTAGGGTACAATAAGACAAAATACACTGTTTTTTAGTGAATACAACCTTTTGGAGGCACTCAGTGGTGCACTCGCCAGCGCAGCTAGAGTGCCGGTTTGAACAATAGAAGTTACTGCAAAACACCTTAAAAACACGTAATTCGCTTAGAAAACGCATTTTCAAGTGATTTAGAGACATGTTTTGAGAAACAGTTTTTACATCATATTTGAGCGTTTCACGGTCTGAAACGACGATTTTGCATGTAACTTTGGAAACATATTCTACCTGTAGTTTTGATGGAACTTGGTTATTTAGGGTACAATAAGACAAAATACACTGTTTTTTAGTGAATACAACCTTTCGGAGGCACTCCGTAGTGCACTCGCCAGCGCAGCTAGAGTGCCGATTTGAACTATAGAAGTTACTGCAAAACACCTTAAAAGCACGTAATTCGCTTAGAAAACGCATTTTCAAGTGATTTGGAGACATGTTTTTAGAAACAGTATTTACGTCATATTTGAGCGTTTCACGGTCTGAAACGAACGATTTGTGTGTAGCATTTGGACACATATTTTGCTGGTACTTTCGATGGAGTTTTGTTGTTTAGGATACAATATGACAAAATACAGTGAATTTCTTTAAGTACAACTTTTTAAAGTACTCCGTGGTGAACTCGCCAGCGCAGCTAGAGTGCCGGTTTGAACAATAGAAGTTACTGCAAAACACCTTAAAAACACGTAATTCGCTTAGAAAACGCATTTTCAAGTGATTTGGAGACATGTTTTAAGAAACAGTTTTTACTTCATATTTGAGCGTTTCACGGTCTGCAACGATGATTTTGCATGTATCTTTGGAAACATATTCTACCTGTAGTTTCGATGGAACTAGGTTATTTAGAGTACAGTCAGACAAAATACACTGTTTTTTAGTGAGTACAACCTTTTGGAGGCACTCCGTGGTGCACTCGCCAGCGCAGCTAGAGTGCCGATTTGAACTATAGAAGTTACTGCAAAACACCTTAAACACACGTAATTCGCTTAGAAAACGCATTTTCAAGTGATTTGGAGACATGTTTTGAGAAACAGTTTTTAAATCATATTTGAGCGTTTCACTGTCTGAAACTACGATTTTGCATGTATCTTTGGAAACATATTCTACCTGTAGTTTCGATGGAACTTGGTTATTTAGGGTACAATAAGACAAAATACACTGTTTTTTAGTGAATACAATCTGTCGGAGGCACTCCGTAGTGCATTCGCCAGCGCAGCTAGAGTGCCGATTTGAACTATAGAAGTTACTGCAAAACACCTTAAAAACACGTAATTCGCTTAGAAAACGCATTTTCAAGTGATTTGGAGACATGTTTTGAGAAACAGTATTTATGTCATATTTGAGCGTTTCACGGTCTGAAACGAACGATTTGTGTGTAGCATTTGGACACATATTTTACTGGTACTTTCGATGGAATTTTGTTGTTTAGGATACAATATGACAAAATACAGTGAATTTCTTTAAGTACAACTTTTAGAAGTACTCCGTGGTGAACTCGCCAGCGCAGCTAGAGTGCCGGTTTGAACAATAGAAGTTACTGCAAAACACCTTAAAAACACGTAATTCGCTTAGAAAACGCATTTTCAAGTGATTTGGAGACATGTTTTAAGAAACAGTTTTTACATCATATTTGAGCGTTTCACGGTCTGCAACGATAATTTTGCATGTATCTTTGGAAACATATTCTACCTGTAGTTTCGATGGAACTAGGTTATTTAGGGTACAATAAGACAAAATACACTGTTTTTTAGTGAATACAACCTTTTGGAGGCACTCAGTGGTGCACTCGCCAGCGCAGCTAGAGTGCCGGTTTGAACAATAGAAGTTACTGCAAAACACCTTAAAAACACGTAATTCGCTTAGAAAACGCATTTTCAAGTGATTTAGAGACATGTTTTGAAAAACAGTTTTTACATCATATTTGAGCGTTTCACGGTCTGAAACGACGATTTTGCATGTAACTTTGGAAACATATTCTACCTGTAGTTTCGATGGAACTTGGTTATTTAGGGTACAATAAGACAAAATACACTGTTTTTTAGTGAATACAACCTTTCGGAGGCACTCCGTAGTGCACACGCCAGCGCAGCTAGAGTGCCGATTTGAACCATAGAAGTTACTGCAAAACACCTTAAAAGCACGTAATTCGCTTAGAAAACGCATTTTCAAGTGATTTGGAGACATGTTTTGAGAAACGGTATTTATGTCATATTTGAGCGTTTCACGGTCTGAAACGAACGATTTGTGTGTAGCATTTGGACACATATTTTACTGGTACTTTCGATGGAATTTTGTTGTTTAGGATACAATATGACAAAATACAGTGAATTTCTTTAAGTACAACTTTTAGAAGTACTCCGTGGTGAACTCGCCAGCGCAGCTAGAGTGCCGGTTTGAACAATAGAAGTTACTGCAAAACACCTTAAAAACACGTAATTCGCTTAGAAAACGCATTTTCAAGTGATTTGGAGACATGTTTTAAGAAACAGTTTTTACATCATATTTGAGCGTTTCACGGTCTGCAACGATAATTTTGCATGTATCTTTGGAAACATATTCTACCTGTAGTTTCGATGGAACTAGGTTATTTAGGGTACAATAAGACAAAATACACTGTTTTTTAGTGAATACAACCTTTTGGAGGCACTCAGTGGTGCACTCGCCAGCGCAGCTAGAGTGCCGGTTTGAACAATAGAAGTTACTGCAAAACACCTTAAAAACACGTAATTCGCTTAGAAAACGCATTTTCAAGTGATTTAGAGACATGTTTTGAGAAACAGTTTTTACATCATATTTGAGCGTTTCACGGTCTGAAACGACGATTTTGCATGTAACTTTGGAAACATATTCTACCTGTAGTTTTGATGGAACTTGGTTATTTAGGGTACAATAAGACAAAATACACTGTTTTTTAGTGAATACAACCTTTCGGAGGCACTCCGTAGTGCACTCGCCAGCGCAGCTAGAGTGCCGATTTGAACTATAGAAGTTACTGCAAAACACCTTAAAAGCACGTAATTCGCTTAGAAAACGCATTTTCAAGTGATTTGGAGACATGTTTTTAGAAACAGTATTTACGTCATATTTGAGCGTTTCACGGTCTGAAACGAACGATTTGTGTGTAGCATTTGGACACATATTTTGCTGGTACTTTCGATGGAGTTTTGTTGTTTAGGATACAATATGACAAAATACAGTGAATTTCTTTAAGTACAACTTTTTAAAGTACTCCGTGGTGAACTCGCCAGCGCAGCTAGAGTGCCGGTTTGAACAATAGAAGTTACTGCAAAACACCTTAAAAACACGTAATTCGCTTAGAAAACGCATTTTCAAGTGATTTGGAGACATGTTTTAAGAAACAGTTTTTACTTCATATTTGAGCGTTTCACGGTCTGCAACGATGATTTTGCATGTATCTTTGGAAACATATTCTACCTGTAGTTTCGATGGAACTAGGTTATTTAGAGTACAGTCAGACAAAATACACTGTTTTTTAGTGAGTACAACCTTTTGGAGGCACTCCGTGGTGCACTCGCCAGCGCAGCTAGAGTGCGGATTTGAACTATAGAAGTTACTGCAAAACACCTTAAAAGCACGTAATTCGCTTAGAAAACGCATTTTCAAGTGATTTGGAGACATGTTTTGAGAAACAGTATTTACGTCATATTTGAGCGTTTCACGGTCTGAAACGAACGATTTGTGTGTAGCATTTGGACACATATTTTACTGGTACTTTCGATGGAGTTTTGTTGTTTAGGATACAATATGACAAAATACAGTGAATTTCTTTAAGTACAACTTTTAGAAGTACTCCGTGGTGAACTCGCCAGCGCAGCTAGAGTGCCGGTTTGAACAATAGAAGTTACTGCAAAACACCTTAAAAACACGTAATTCGCTTAGAAAACGCATTTTCAAGTGATTTGGAGACATGTTTTAAGAAACAGTTTTTACTTCATATTTGAGCGTTTCACGGTCTGCAACGATGATTTTGCATGTATCTTTGGAAACATATTCTACCTGTAGTTTCGATGGAACCAGGTTATTTAGAGTACAGTCAGACAAAATACACTGTTTTTTAGTGAGTACAACCTTTTGGAGGCACTCCGTGGTGCACTCGCCAGCGCAGCTAGAGTGCCGGTTTGAACAATAGAAGTTACTGCAAAACACCTTAAAAGCACGTAATTCGCTTAGAAAACGCATTTTCAAGTGATTTGGAGACATGTTTTGAGAAACAGTATTTATGTCATATTTGAGCGTTTCACGGTCTGAAACGACGATTTTGCATTTATCTTTGGAAACATATTCTACCTGTAGTTTCGATGGAACTTGGTTATTTAGGGTACAATAAGACAAAATACACTGTTTTTTAGTGAATACAACCTTTTGGAGGCACTCCGTAGTGCACTCGCCAGCGCAGCTAGAGTGCCGATTTGAACTATAGAAGTTACTGCAAAACACCTTAAAAGCACGTAATTCGCTTAGAAAACGCATTTTCAAGTGATTTGGAGACATGTTTTTAGAAACAGTATTTACGTCATATTTGAGCGTTTCACGGTCTGAAACGAACGATTTGTGTGTAGCATTTGGACACATATTTTACTGGTACTTTCGATGGAATTTTGTTGTTTAGGATACAATATGACAAAATACAGTGAATTTCTTTAAGTACAACTTTTAGAAGTACTCCGTGGTGAACTCGCCAGCGCAACTAGAGTGCCGGTTTGAACAATAGAAGTTACTGCAAAACACCTTAAAAACACGTAATTCGCTTAGAAAACGCATTTTCAAGTGATTTGGAGACATGTTTTAAGAAACAATTTTTACATCATATTTGAGCGTTTCACGGTCTGCAACGATGATTTTGCATGTATCTTTGGAAACATATTCTACCTGTAGTTTCGATGGAACTAGGTTATTTAGGGTACAATCAGACAAAATACACTGTTTTTTAGTGAATACAACCTTTTGGAGGCACTCAGTGGTGCACTCGCCAGCGCAGCTAGAGTGCCGGTTTGAACAATAGAAGTTACTGCAAAACACCTTAAAAACACGTAATTCGCTTAGAAAACGCATTTTCAAGTGATTTAGAGACATGTTTTAAGAAACAGTTTTTACATCATATTTGAGCGTTTCACGGTCTGAAACGACGATTTTGCATGTATCTTTGGAAACATATTCTACCTGTAGTTTCGATGGAACTTGGTTATTTAGGGTACAATAAGACAAAATACACTGTTTTTTAGTGAATACAACCTTTCGGAGGCACTCCGTAGTGCACTCGCCAGCGCAGCTAGAGTGCCGATTTGAACTATAGAAGTTACTGCAAAACACCTTAAAAGCACGTAATTCGCTTAGAAAACGCATTTTCAAGTGATTTGGAGACATGTTTTGAGAAACAGTATTTACATCATATTTGAGCGTTTCACGGTCTGAAACGAACGATTTGTGTGTAGCATTTGGACACATATTTTACTGGTACTTTCGATGGAATTTTGTTGTTTAGGATACAATATGACAAAATACAGTAAATTTCTTTAAGTACAACTTTTAGAAGTACTCCGTGGTGAACTCGCCAGCGCAGCTAGAGTGCGGATTTGAACTATAGAAGTTACTGCAAAACACCTTAAAAGCACGTAATTCGCTTAGAAAACGCATTTTCAAGTGATTTGGAGACATGTTTTGAGAAACAGTATTTACGTCATATTTGAGCGTTTCACGGTCTGAAACGAACGATTTGTGTGTAGCATTTGGACACATATTTTACTGGTACTTTCGATGGAGTTTTGTTGTTTAGGATACAATATGACAAAATACAGTGAATTTCTTTAAGTACAACTTTTAGAAGTACTCCGTGGTGAACTCGCCAGCGCAGCTAGAGTGCCGGTTTGAACAATAGAAGTTACTGCAAAACACCTTAAAAACACGTAATTCGCTTAGAAAACGCATTTTCAAGTGATTTGGAGACATGTTTTAAGAAACAGTTTTTACTTCATATTTGAGCGTTTCACGGTCTGCAACGATGATTTTGCATGTATCTTTGGAAACATATTCTACCTGTAGTTTCGATGGAACCAGGTTATTTAGAGTACAGTCAGACAAAATACACTGTTTTTTAGTGAGTACAACCTTTTGGAGGCACTCCGTGGTGCACTCGCCAGCGCAGCTAGAGTGCCGGTTTGAACAATAGAAGTTACTGCAAAACACCTTAAAAGCACGTAATTCGCTTAGAAAACGCATTTTCAAGTGATTTGGAGACATGTTTTGAGAAACAGTATTTATGTCATATTTGAGCGTTTCACGGTCTGAAACGACGATTTTGCATTTATCTTTGGAAACATATTCTACCTGTAGTTTCGATGGAACTTGGTTATTTAGGGTACAATAAGACAAAATACACTGTTTTTTAGTGAATACAACTTTTCGGAGGCACTCCGTAGTGCACTCGCCAGCGCAGCTAGAGTGCCGATTTGAACTATAGAAGTTACTGCAAAACACCTTAAAAGCACGTAATTCGCTTAGAAAACGCATTTTCAAGTGATTTGGAGACATGTTTTGAGAAACAGTATTTATTTCATATTTGAGCGTTTCACGGTCTGAAACGAACGATTTGTGTGTAGCATTTGGATACATATTTTACTGGTACTTGCGATGGAATTTTGTTGTTTAGGATACAATATGACAAAATACAGTGAATTTCTTTAAGTACAACTTTTAGAAGTACTCCGTGGTGAACTCGCCAGCGCAGCTAGAGTGCCGGTTTGAACAATAGAAGTTACTGCAAAACACCTTAAAAACACGTAATTCGCTTAGAAAACGCATTTTCAAGTGATTTGGAGACATGTTTTAAGAAACAGTTCTTACATCATAGTTGAGCGTTTCACGGTCTGCAACGATGATTTTGCATGTATCTTTGGAAACATATTCTACCTGTAGTTTCGATGGAACTAGGTTATTTAGGGTACAATAAGACAAAATACACTGTTTTTTAGTGAATACAACCTTTTGGAGGCACTCAGTGGTGCACTCGCCAGCGCAGCTAGAGTGCCGGTTTGAACAAAAGAAGTTACTGCAAAACACCTTAAAAACACGTAATTCGCTTAGAAAACGCATTTTCAAGTGATTTAGAGACATGTTTTGAGAAACAGTTTTTACATCATATTTGAGCGTTTCACGGTCTGAAACGACGATTTTGCATGTAACTTTGGAAACATATTCTACCTGTAGTTTTGATGGAACTTGGTTATTTAGGGTACAATAAGACAAAATACACTGTTTTTTAGTGAATACAACCTTTCGGAGGCACTCCGTAGTGCACTCGCCAGCGCAGCTAGAGTGCCGATTTGAACTATAGAAGTTACTGCAAAACACCTTAAAAGCACGTAATTCGCTTAGAAAACGCATTTTCAAGTGATTTGGAGACATGTTTTTAGAAACAGTATTTACGTCATATTTGAGCGTTTCACGGTCTGAAACGAACGATTTGTGTGTAGCATTTGGACACATATTTTGCTGGTACTTTCGATGGAGTTTTGTTGTTTAGGATACAATATGACAAAATACAGTGAATTTCTTTAAGTACAACTTTTGGAAGTACTCCGTGGTGAACTCGCCAGCGCAGCTAGAGTGCCGGTTTGAACAATAGAAGTTACTGCAAAACACCTTAAAAACACGTAATTCGCTTAGAAAACGCATTTTCAAGTGATTTGGAGACATGTTTTAAGAAACAGTTTTTACTTCATATTTGAGCGTTTCACGGTCTGCAACGATGATTTTGCATGTATCTTTGGAAACATATTCTACCTGTAGTTTCGATGGAACTAGGTTATTTAGAGTACAGTCAGACAAAATACACTGTTTTTTAGTGAGTACAACCTTTTGGAGGCACTCCGTGGTGCACTCGCCAGCGCAGCTAGAGTGCCGATTTGAACTATAGAAGTTACTGCAAAACACCTTAAACACACGTAATTCGCTTAGAAAACGCATTTTCAAGTGATTTGGAGACATGTTTTGAGAAACAGTTTTTAAATCATATTTGAGCGTTTCACTGTCTGAAACGACGATTTTGCATGTATCTTTGGAAACATATTCTACCTGTAGTTTCGATGGAACTTGGTTATTTAGGGTACAATAAGACAAAATACACTGTTTTTTAGTGAATACAATCTGTCGGAGGCACTCCGTAGTGCACTCGCCAGCGCAGCTAGAGTGCCGATTTGAACTATAGAAGTTACTGCAAAACACCTTAAAAACACGTAATTCGCTTAGAAAACGCATTTTCAAGTGATTTGGAGACATGTTTTGAGAAACAGTATTTACATCATATTTGAGCGTTTCACGGTCTGAAACGAACGATTTGTGTGTAGCATTTGGACACATATTTTACTGGTACTTTCGATGGAATTTTGTTGTTTAGGATACAATATGACAAAATACAGTGAATTTCTTTAAGTACAACTTTTAGAAGTACTCCGTGGTGAACTCGCCAGCGCAGCTAGAGTGCGGATTTGAACTATAGAAGTTACTGCAAAACACCTTAAAAGCACGTAATTCGCTTAGAAAACGCATTTTCAAGTGATTTGGAGACATGTTTTGAGAAACAGTATTTACGTCATATTTGAGCGTTTCACGGTCTGAAACGAACGATTTGTGTGTAGCATTTGGACACATATTTTACTGGTACTTTCGATGGAGTTTTGTTGTTTAGGATACAATATGACAAAATACAGTGAATTTCTTTAAGTACAACTTTTAGAAGTACTCCGTGGTGAACTCGCCAGCGCAGCTAGAGTGCCGGTTTGAACAATAGAAGTTACTGCAAAACACCTTAAAAACACGTAATTCGCTTAGAAAACGCATTTTCAAGTGATTTGGAGACATGTTTAAGAAACAGTTTTTACTTCATATTTGAGCGTTTCACGGTCTGCAACGATGATTTTGCATGTATCTTTGGAAACATATTCTACCTGTAGTTTCGATGGAACTAGGTTATTTAGGGTACAATAAGACAAAATACACTGTTTTTTAGTGAATACAACCTTTTGGAGGCACTCAGTGGTGCACTCGCCAGCGCAGCTAGAGTGCCGGTTTGAACAATAGAAGTTACTGCAAAACACCTTAAAACACGTAATTCGCTTAGAAAACGCATTTTCAAGTGATTTAGAGACATGTTTTGAGAAACAGTTTTTACATCATATTTGAGCGTTTCACGGTCTGAAACGACGATTTTGCATGTAACTTTGGAAACATATTCTACCTGTAGTTTGATGGAACTTGGTTATTTAGGGTACAATAAGACAAAATACACTGTTTTTTAGTGAATACAACCTTTCGGAGGCACTCCGTAGTGCACTCGCCAGCGCAGCTAGAGTGCCGATTTGAACTATAGAAGTTACTGCAAAACACCTTAAAAGCACGTAATTCGCTTAGAAAACGCATTTTCAAGTGATTTGGAGACATGTTTTTAGAAACAGTATTTACGTCATATTTGAGCGTTTCACGGTCTGAAACGAACGATTTGTGTGTAGCATTTGGACACATATTTTGCTGGTACTTTCGATGGAGTTTTGTTGTTTAGGATACAATATGACAAAATACAGTGAATTTCTTTAAGTACAACTTTTTAAAGTACTCCGTGGTGAACTCGCCAGCGCAGCTAGAGTGCCGGTTTGAACAATAGAAGTTACTGCAAAACACCTTAAAAACACGTAATTCGCTTAGAAAACGCATTTTCAAGTGATTTGGAGACATGTTTTAAGAAACAGTTTTTACTTCATATTTGAGCGTTTCACGGTCTGCAACGATGATTTTGCATGTATCTTTGGAAACATATTCTACCTGTAGTTTCGATGGAACTAGGTTATTTAGAGTACAGTCAGACAAAATACACTGTTTTTTAGTGAGTACAACCTTTTGGAGGCACTCCGTGGTGCACTCGCCAGCGCAGCTAGAGTGCGGATTTGAACTATAGAAGTTACTGCAAAACACCTTAAAAGCACGTAATTCGCTTAGAAAACGCATTTTCAAGTGATTTGGAGACATGTTTTGAGAAACAGTATTTACGTCATATTTGAGCGTTTCACGGTCTGAAACGAACGATTTGTGTGTAGCATTTGGACACATATTTTACTGGTACTTTCGATGGAGTTTTGTTGTTTAGGATACAATATGACAAAATACAGTGAATTTCTTTAAGTACAACTTTTAGAAGTACTCCGTGGTGAACTCGCCAGCGCAGCTAGAGTGCCGGTTTGAACAATAGAAGTTACTGCAAAACACCTTAAAAACACGTAATTCGCTTAGAAAACGCATTTTCAAGTGATTTGGAGACATGTTTTAAGAAACAGTTTTTACTTCATATTTGAGCGTTTCACGGTCTGCAACGATGATTTT
>CAUJCB010000270.1:0-41328 GCA_963082715.1 Harpalus rubripes | reverse complement strand
GTGAATACAAGCTTTTGGAGGCATTCCGTGATGCACTCGCCAGCGCAGCTAGAGTGCCGATTTGAACTATAGAAGTTACTGAAAAACACCTTAAAAACACGTAATTCGCTTAGAAAACGCATTTTCAAGTGATTTGGAGACATGTTTTGAGAAACAGTTTTTACATCATATTTGAGCGTTTCACGGTCTGAAACGACGATTTTGCATGTATCTTTGGAAACATATTCTACCTGTAGTTTCGATGGAACTAGGTTATTTATGCTACAATAAGACAAAATACACTGATTTTTTAGTGAATACAAGCTTTTGGAGGCATTCCGTGGTGCACTCGCCAGCGCAGCTAGAGTGCCTATTTGAACTATAGAATTTACTGCAAAACACCTTAAAAACACGTAATTCGCTTAGAAAACGCATTTTCAAGTGATTTGGAGACATGTTTTGAGAAACAGTTTTTACATCATATTTGAGCGTTCACGGTCTGAAATGACGATTTTGCATGTATCTTTGGAAACATATTCTACCTGTAGTTTCGATGGAACTAGGTTATTTATGCTACAATAAGACAAAATACACTGATTTTCACTGAATACAAGCTTTTGGAGCCATTCCGTGGTGCACTCGCCAGCGCAGCTAGAGTGCCGATTTGAACTATAGAAGTTACTGCAAAACACCTTAAAAACACGTAATTCGCTTAGAAAACGCATTTACAAGTGATTTGGAGACATGTTTTGAGAAACAGTTTTTACATCATATTGAGCGTTTCACGGTCTGAAACGACGATTTTGCATGTATCTTTGGAAACATATTCTACTGTAGTTTCGATGGAACTAGGTTATTTATGCTTAAATAAGACAAAATACACTGATTTTTAGTGAATACAAGCTTTGGAGGCATTCGTGATGCACTCGCCAGCGCAGCTAGAGTGCCGATTTGAACTATAGAAGTTACTGCAAAACAACTTAAAAACACGTAGTTCGCTTAGAAAAACGCATTTTCAAGTGATTTGGAGACATGTTTTGAGAAACAGTTTTTACATCATATTTGAGCGTTTCACGGTCTGAATCGACGATTTTGCATGTATCTTTGGAAACATATTCTACCTGTAGTTTCGATGGAACTAGGTTATTTATGCTACAATAAGACAAAATACACTAATTTTTAGTGAATACAAGCTTTTGGAGGCATTCCGTGGTGCACTCGCCAGCGCAGCTAGAGTGCCTATTTGAACTATAGAATTTACTGCAAAACACCTTAAAAACACGTAATTCGCTTAGAAAACGCATTTTCAGGTGATTTGGAGACATGTTTTGAGAAACAGGTTTTACATCATATTTGAGCGTTTCACGGTCTGAAATGACGATTTTGCATGTATCTTTGGAAACATATTCTACCTGTAGTTTCGATGGAACTAGGTTATTTATGCTACAATAAGACAAAATACACTGATTTTCACTGAATACAAGCTTTTGGAGCCATTCCGTGGTGCACTCGCCAGCGCAGCTAGAGTGCCGATTTGAACTATAGAGTTACTGCAAAACACCTTAAAAACACGTAATTCGCTTAGAAAACGCATTTACAAGTGATTTGGAGACATGTTTTGAGAAACAGTTTTTACATCATATTTGAGCGTTTCACGGTCTGAAACGACGATTTTGCATGTATCTTTGGAAACATATTCTACTGTAGTTTCGATGGAACTAGGTTATTTATGCTTAAATAAGACAAAATACTCTGATTTTTAGTGAATACAAGCTTTTGGAGGCATTCGTGATGCACTCGCCAGCGCAGCTAGAGTGCCGATTTGAACTATAGAAGTTACTGCAAAACACCTTAAAAACACGTAGTTCGCTTAGAAAACGCATTTTCAAGTGATTTGGAGACATGTTTTGGGAAACAGTTTTTACATCATATTTGAGCGTTTCACGGTCTGAATCGACGATTTTGCATGTATCTTTGGAAACATATTCTACCTGTAGTTTCGATGGAACTAGGTTATTTATGCTACAATAAGACAAAATACAATGATATTTAATGAATACAAGCTTTTGGAGGCATTCCGTTGTGCACTCGCCAACGCAGCTAGAGTGCCTATTCGAACTATAGAAGTTACTGCAAAACACCTTAAAAACACGTAATTCGCTTAGAAAACGCATTTTCAAGTGATTGGAGACATGTTTTGAGAAACAGTTTTTACACCATATTTGAGCGTTTCACGGTCTGAAACGACGATTTTGCATGTATCTTTGGAAACATATTCTACCTGTAGTTTCGATGGAACTAGGATATTTATGCTACAATAAGACAAAATACACTGATTTTTAGTGAATACAAGCTTTTGGAGGCATTCCGTGGTGCACTCGCCAGCGCAGCTAAAGTGCCGATTTGAACTATAGAAGTTACTGCAAAACACCTTAAAAACACGTAATTCACTTAGAAAACGCATTTTCAAGTGATTTGGAGACATGTTTTGAGAAACAGTTTTTACATCATATTTGAGCGTTTCACGGTCTGAAACGACGATTTTGCATGTATCTTTGGAAACATATTCTACCTGTAGTTTCGATGGAACTAGGTTATTTATGCTACAATAAGACAAAATACACTGATTTTTAGTAAATACAAGCTTTTGGAGGCATTCCGTGGTGCACTCGCCAGCGCAGCTAGAGTGCCTATTTGAACTATAGAAGTTACTGCAAAACACCTTAAAAACACGTAATTCGCTTAGAAAACGCATTTTCAAGTGATTTGGAGACATGTTTTGAGAAACAGTTTTTACACCATATTTGAGCGTTTCACGGTTGAAACGACGATTTTGCATGTATCTTTGAAAACATATTCTACCTGTAGTTTCGATGGAACTAGGATATTTATGCTACAATAAGACAAAATACACTGATTTTTAGTGAATACAAGCTTTTGGAGGCATTCCGTGGTGCACTCGCCAGCGCAGCTAAAGTGCCGATTTGAACTATAGAAGTTACTGCAAAACACCTTAAAAACACGTAATTCGCTTAGAAAACGCATTTTCATGTGATTTGGAGACATGTTTTGAGAAACAGTTTTTACATCATATTTGAGCGTTTCACGGTCTGAAACGACGATTTTGCATGTATCTTTGGAAACATATTCTACCTGTAGTTTCGATGGAACTAGGTTATTTATGCTACAATAAGACAAAATACACTGATTTTTAGTGAATACGAGCTTTTGGAGGCATTCCGTGGTGCACTCGCCAGCGCAGCTAGAGTGCCTATTTGAACTATAGAAGTTACTGCAAAACACCTTAAAAACACGTAATTTGCTTAGAAAACGCATTTCAAGTGATTTGGAGAAATGTTTTGAGAAACAGTTTTTACATCATAATTGAGAGTTTCACGGTCTGAAACGACGATTTTTGCATGTATCTTTGGAAATATATTCTACCTGTAGTTTCGATGGAACTAGGTTATTTATGCTACAATAAGACAAAATACACTGATTTTTAGTGAATACAAGCTTTTGGAGGCATTCCGTGGTGCACTCGCCAGCGCAGCTAGAGTGCCTCTTTGAACTATAGAATTTACTGCAAAACAACTTAAAAACACGTAATTCGCTTAGAAAACGCATTTTCAAGTGATTTGGAGACATGTTTTGAGAAACAGTATTTACATCATATTTGAGCGTTTCACGGTCTGAAATGAAGATTTTGCATGTATCTTTGGAAACATATTCTACCTGTAGTTTCGATGGAACTAGGTTATTTATGCTACAATAAGACAAAATACACTGATTTTTACTGAATACAAGCTTTTGGAGCCATACCGTGGTGCACTCGCCAGCGCAGCTAGAGTGCCGATTTGAACTATAGAAGTTACTGCAAAACACCTTAAAAACACGTAATTCGCTTAGAAAACGCATTTACAAGTGATTTGGAGACATGTTTTGAGAAACAGTTTTTACATCATATTTGAGCGTTTCACGGTCTGAAACGACGATTTTGCATGTATCTTTGGAAACATATTCTACCTGTAGTTTCGATGGAACTAGGTTATTTATGCTAAAATAAGACAAAATACACTGATTTTTAGTGAATACAAGCTTTTGGAGGCATTCGTGATGCACTCGCCAGCGCAGCTAGAGTGCCGATTTGAACTATAGAAGTTACTGCAAAACACCTTAAAAACACGTAATTTGCTTAGAAAACGCATTTTCAAGTGATTTGGAGACATGTTTTGAGAAACAGTTTTTACATCATATTTGAGAGTTTCACGGTCTGAAACGACGATTTTTGCATGTATCTTTGGAAACATATTCTACCTGTAGTTTCGATGGAACTAGGTTGTTTATGCTACAATAAAACAAAATACACTGATTTTTAGTGAATACAAGCTTTTGGAGGCATTCCGTGGTGCACTCGCCAGCGCAGCTAGAGTGCCGATTTGAACTATAGAAGTTACTGCAAAACACCTTAAAACACGTAATTCGCTTAGAAAACGCATTTTCATGTGATTTGGAGACATGTTTTGAGAAACAGTTTTTACATCATATTTGAGCGTTTCACGGTCTGAAACGACGATTTTGCATGTATCTTTGGAAACATATTCTACCTGTAGTTTCGATGGAACTAGGTTATTTATGCTACAATAAGACAAAATACACTGATTTTTAGTGAATACAAGCTTTTGGAGGCATTCCGTGGTGCACTCGCCAGCGCAGCTAGAGTGCTGATTTGAACTATAGAAGTTACTGCAAAACACCTTAAAAACACGTAATTCGCTTAGAAAACGCATTTTCAAGTGATTTGGAGACATGTTTTGAGAAACAGTTTTTACATCATATTTGAGCGTTTCACGGTCTGAAACGACGATTTTGCATGTATCTTTGGAAACATATTCTACCTGTAGTTTCGATGGAACTAGGTTATTTATGCTACAATAAGACAAAATACACTGATTTTTAGTGAATACAAGCTTTTGGAGGCATTCCGTGGTGCACTCGCCAGCGCAGCTAGAGTGCCTATTTGAACTATAGAATTTACTGCAAAACACCTTAAAAACACGTAATTCGCTTAGAAAACGCATTTTCAAGTGATTTGGAGACATGTTTTGAGAAACAGTTTTTACATCATATTTGAGCGTTTCACGGTCTGAAATGACGATTTTGCATGTATCTTTGGAAACATATTCTACCTGTAGTTTCGATGGAACTAGGTTATTTATGCTACAATAAGACAAAATACACTGATTTTCACTGAATACAAGCTTTTGGAGCCATTCCGTGGTGCACTCGCCAGCGCAGCTAGAGTGCCGATTTGAACTATAGAAGTTACTGCAAAACACCTTAAAAACACGTAATTCGCTTAGAAAACGCATTTACAAGTGATTTGGAGACATGTTTTGAGAAACAGTTTTTACATCATATTTGAGCGTTTCACGGTCTGAAACGACGATTTTGCATGTATCTTTGGAAACATATTCTACCTGTAGTTTCGATGGAACTAGGTTATTTATGCTTAAATAAGACAAAATACACTGATTTTTAGTGAATACAAGCTTTTGGAGGCATTCGTGATGCACTCGCCAGCGCAGCTAGAGTGCCGATTTGAACTATAGAAGTTACTGCAAAACAACTTAAAAACACGTAGTTCGCTTAGAAAACGCATTTTCAAGTGATTTGGAGACATGTTTTGAGAAACAGTTTTTACATCATATTTGAGCGTTTCACGGTCTGAATCGACGATTTTGCATGTATCTTTGGAAACATATTCTACCTGTAGTTTCGATGGAACTAGGTTATTTATGCTACAATAAGACAAAATACAATGATATTTAATGAATACAAGCTTTTGGAGGCATTCCGTTGTGCACTCGCCAACGCAGCTAGAGTGCCTATTCGAACTATAGAAGTTACTGCAAAACACCTTAAAAACACGTAATTCGCTTAGAAAACGCATTTTCAAGTGATTTGGAGACATGTTTTGAGAAACAGTTTTTACACCATATTTGAGCGTTTCACGGTCTGAAACGACGATTTTGCATGTATCTTTGGAAACATATTCTACCTGTAGTTTCGATGGAACTTGGATATTTATGCTACAATAAGACAAAATACACTGATTTTTAGTGAATACAAGCTTTTGGAGGCATTCCGTGGTGCACTCGCCAGCGCAGCTAGAGTGCCGATTTGAACTATAGAAGTTACTGCAAAACACCTTAAAACACGTAATTCGCTTAGAAAACGCATTTTCATGTGATTTGGAGACATGTTTTGAGAAACAGTTTTTACATCATATTTGAGCGTTTCACGGTCTGAAACGACGATTTTGCATGTATTTTTGGAAACATATTCTACCTGTAGTTTCGATGGAACTAGGTTATTTATGCTACAATAAGACAAAATACACTGATTTTTAGTGAATACAAGCTTTTGGAGGCATTCCGTGGTGCACTCGCCAGCGCAGCTAGAGTGCCGATTTGAACTATAGAAGTTACTGCAAAACACCTTAAAAACACGTAATTCGCTTAGAAAACGCATTTTCAAGTGATTTGGAGACATGTTTTGAGAAACAGTTTTTACATCATATTTGATCGTTTCACGGTCTGAAACGACGATTTTGCATGTATCTTTGGAAACATATTCTACCTGTAGTTTCGATGGAACTAGGTTATTTATGCTAAAATAAGACAAAATACACTGATTTTTAGTGAATACAAGCTTTTGGAGGCATTCCGTGATGCACTCGCCAGCGCAGCTAGAGTGCCGATTTGAACTATAGAAGTTACTGAAAAACAC
Organism: Harpalus rubripes; assembly: GCA_963082715.1. Lineage (NCBI taxonomy): Eukaryota > Metazoa > Arthropoda > Insecta > Coleoptera > Carabidae > Harpalus > Harpalus rubripes. The sequence goes on along the minus strand of CAUJCB010000270.1, from coordinate 34,557 downwards.
CTTAAAAACACGTAATTCGCTTAGAAAACGCATTTTCAAGTGATTTGGAGACATGTTTTGAGAAACAGTTTTTACATCATATTTGAGCGTTTCACGGTCTGAAACGACGATTTTGCATGTATCTTTGGAAACATATTCTACCTGTAGTTTCGATGGAACTAGGTTATTTATGCTACAATAAGACAAAATACACTGATTTTTAGTGAATACAAGCTTTTGGAGGCATTCCGTGGTGCACTCGCCAGCGCAGCTAGAGTGCCTATTTGAACTATAGAATTTACTGCAAAACACCTTAAAAACACGTAATTCGCTTAGAAAACGCATTTTCAAGTGATTTGGAGACATGTTTTGAGAAACAGTTTTTACATCATATTTGAGCGTTTCACGGTCTGAAATGACGATTTTGCATGTATCTTTGGAAACATATTCTACCTGTAGTTTCGATGGAACTAGGTTATTTATGCTACAATAAGACAAAATACACTGATTTTCACTGAATACAAGCTTTTGGAGCCATTCCGTGGTGCACTCGCCAGCGCAGCTAGAGTGCCGATTTGAACTATAGAAGTTACTGCAAAACACCTTAAAAACACGTAATTCGCTTAGAAAACGCATTTACAAGTGATTTGGAGACATGTTTTGAGAAACAGTTTTTACATCATATTTGAGCGTTTCACGGTCTGAAACGACGATTTTGCATGTATCTTTGGAAACATATTCTACCTGTAGTTTCGATGGAACTAGGTTATTTATGCTTAAATAAGACAAAATACACTGATTTTTAGTGAATACAAGCTTTTGGAGGCATTCGTGATGCACTCGCCAGCGCAGCTAGAGTGCCGATTTGAACTATAGAAGTTACTGCAAAACAACTTAAAAACACGTAGTTCGCTTAGAAAACGCATTTTCAAGTGATTTGGAGACATGTTTTGAGAAACAGTTTTTACATCATATTTGAGCGTTTCACGGTCTGAATCGACGATTTTGCATGTATCTTTGGAAACATATTCTACCTGTAGTTTCGATGGAACTAGGTTATTTATGCTACAATAAGACAAAATACACTAATTTTTAGTGAATACAAGCTTTTGGAGGCATTCCGTGGTGCACTCGCCAGCGCAGCTAGAGTGCCTATTTGAACTATAGAATTTACTGCAAAACACCTTAAAAACACGTAATTCGCTTAGAAAACGCATTTTCAGGTGATTTGGAGACATGTTTTGAGAAACAGGTTTTACATCATATTTGAGCGTTTCACGGTCTGAAATGACGATTTTGCATGTATCTTTGGAAACATATTCTACCTGTAGTTTCGATGGAACTAGGTTATTTATGCTACAATAAGACAAAATACACTGATTTTCACTGAATACAAGCTTTTGGAGCCATTCCGTGGTGCACTCGCCAGCGCAGCTAGAGTGCCGATTTGAACTATAGAAGTTACTGCAAAACACCTTAAAAACACGTAATTCGCTTAGAAAACGCATTTACAAGTGATTTGGAGACATGTTTTGAGAAACAGTTTTTACATCATATTTGAGCGTTTCACGGTCTGAAACGACGATTTTGCATGTATCTTTGGAAACATATTCTACCTGTAGTTTCGATGGAACTAGGTTATTTATGCTTAAATAAGACAAAATACTCTGATTTTTAGTGAATACAAGCTTTTGGAGGCATTCGTGATGCACTCGCCAGCGCAGCTAGAGTGCCGATTTGAACTATAGAAGTTACTGCAAAACACCTTAAAAACACGTAGTTCGCTTAGAAAACGCATTTTCAAGTGATTTGGAGACATGTTTTGGGAAACAGTTTTTACATCATATTTGAGCGTTTCACGGTCTGAATCGACGATTTTGCATGTATCTTTGGAAACATATTCTACCTGTAGTTTCGATGGAACTAGGTTATTTATGCTACAATAAGACAAAATACAATGATATTTAATGAATACAAGCTTTTGGAGGCATTCCGTTGTGCACTCGCCAACGCAGCTAGAGTGCCTATTCGAACTATAGAAGTTACTGCAAAACACCTTAAAAACACGTAATTCGCTTAGAAAACGCATTTTCAAGTGATTTGGAGACATGTTTTGAGAAACAGTTTTTACACCATATTTGAGCGTTTCACGGTCTGAAACGACGATTTTGCATGTATCTTTGGAAACATATTCTACCTGTAGTTTCGATGGAACTAGGATATTTATGCTACAATAAGACAAAATACACTGATTTTTAGTGAATACAAGCTTTTGGAGGCATTCCGTGGTGCACTCGCCAGCGCAGCTAAAGTGCCGATTTGAACTATAGAAGTTACTGCAAAACACCTTAAAAACACGTAATTCACTTAGAAAACGCATTTTCAAGTGATTTGGAGACATGTTTTGAGAAACAGTTTTTACATCATATTTGAGCGTTTCACGGTCTGAAACGACGATTTTGCATGTATCTTTGGAAACATATTCTACCTGTAGTTTCGATGGAACTAGGTTATTTATGCTACAATAAGACAAAATACACTGATTTTTAGTAAATACAAGCTTTTGGAGGCATTCCGTGGTGCACTCGCCAGCGCAGCTAGAGTGCCTATTTGAACTATAGAAGTTACTGCAAAACACCTTAAAAACACGTAATTCGCTTAGAAAACGCATTTTCAAGTGATTTGGAGACATGTTTTGAGAAACAGTTTTTACACCATATTTGAGCGTTTCACGGTTTGAAACGACGATTTTGCATGTATCTTTGAAAACATATTCTACCTGTAGTTTCGATGGAACTAGGATATTTATGCTACAATAAGACAAAATACACTGATTTTTAGTGAATACAAGCTTTTGGAGGCATTCCGTGGTGCACTCGCCAGCGCAGCTAAAGTGCCGATTTGAACTATAGAAGTTACTGCAAAACACCTTAAAAACACGTAATTCGCTTAGAAAACGCATTTTCATGTGATTTGGAGACATGTTTTGAGAAACAGTTTTTACATCATATTTGAGCGTTTCACGGTCTGAAACGACGATTTTGCATGTATCTTTGGAAACATATTCTACCTGTAGTTTCGATGGAACTAGGTTATTTATGCTACAATAAGACAAAATACACTGATTTTTAGTGAATACGAGCTTTTGGAGGCATTCCGTGGTGCACTCGCCAGCGCAGCTAGAGTGCCTATTTGAACTATAGAAGTTACTGCAAAACACCTTAAAAACACGTAATTCGCTTAGAAAACGCATTTTCAAGTGATTTGGAGACATGTTTTGAGAAACACTTTTTACATCATATTTGAGCGTTTCACGGTCTGAAACGACGATTTTGCATGTATCTTTGGAAGCATATTCTACCTGTAGTTTCGATGGAACTAGGTTATTTATGCTACAATAAGACAAAATACACTGATTTTTAGTGAATACAAGTTTTTGGAGGCATTCCGTGGTGCACTCGCCAGCGCAGCTAGAGTGCCGATTTGAACTATAGAAGTTACTGCAAAACACCTTAAAAACACGTAATTCGCTTAGAAAACGCATTTTCAAGTGATTTGGAGACATGTTTTGAGAAACAGTTTTTACATCATATTTGAGCGTTTTACGGTCTGAAACGACGATTTTGCATGTATCTTTGGAAACATTTTCCACCTGTAGTTTCGATGGAACTAGGTTATTTATGCTACAATAAGACAAAATACACTGATTTTTAGTGAATACAAGCTTTTGGAGGCATTCCGAGGTGCACTCGCCAGCGCAGCTAGAGTGCCGATTTGAACTATAGAAGTTACTGCAGAACACCTTAAAAATACGTAATTCGCTTAGAAAACGCATTTTCAAGTGATTTGGAGACATGTTTTGAGAAACAGTTTTTACATCATATTTGAGCGTTTCACGGTCTGAAACGACGATTTTGCATGTATCTTTGGAAACATATTCTACCTGTAGTTTCGATGGAACTAGGTTATTTATGCTACAATAAGACAAAATACACTGATTTATAGTGAATACAAGCTTTTGGAGGCATTCCGTGGTACACTCGCCAGCGCAGCTAGAGTGCCTATTTGAACTATAGAAGTTACTGCAAAACACCTTAAAAACACGTAATTCGCTTAGAAAACGCATTTTCAAGTGATTTGGAGACATGTTTTGAGAAACAGTTTTTACATCATATTTGAGAGTTTCACGGTCTGAAACGACGATTTTTGCATGTATCTTTGGAAACATATTCTACCTGTAGTTTCGATGGAACTAGGTTATTTATGCTACAATAAGACAAAATACAATGATATTTAATGAATACAAGCTTTTGGAGGCATTCCGTTGTGCACTCGCCAACGCAGCTAGAGTGCCTATTCGAACTATAGAAGTTACTGCAAAACACCTCAAAAACACGTAATTCGCTTAGAAAACGCATTTTCAAGTGATTTGGAGACATGTTTTGAGAAACAGTTTTTACATCATATTTGAGCGTTTCACGGTCTGAAACGACGATTTTGCATGTATCTTTGGAAACATATTCTACCTGTAGTTTCGATGGAACTAGGTTATTTATGCTACAATAAGACAAAATACACTGATTTTTACTGAATACAAGCTTTTGGAGCCATTCCGTGGTGCACTCGCCAGCGCAGCTAGAGTGCCGATTTGAACTATAGAAGTTACTGCAAAACACCTTAAAAACACGTAATTCGCTTAGAAAACGCATTTACAAGTGATTTGGAGACATGTTTTGAGAAACAGTTTTTACATCATATTTGAGCGTTTCACGGTCTGAAACGACGATTTTGCATGTATCTTTGGAAACATATTCTACCTGTAGTTTCGATGGAACTAGGTTATTTATGCTTAAATAAGACAAAATACTCTGATTTTTAGTGAATACAAGCTTTTGGAGGCATTCGTGATGCACTCGCCAGCGCAGCTAGAGTGCCGATTTGAACTATAGAAGTTACTGCAAAACACCTTAAAAACACGTAGTTCGCTTAGAAAACGCATTTTCAAGTGATTTGGAGACATGTTTTGGGAAACAGTTTTTACATCATATTTGAGCGTTTCACGGTCTGAATCGACGATTTTCATGTATCTTTGGAAACATATTCTACCTGTAGTTTCGATGGAACTAGGTTATTTATGCTACAATAAGACAAAATACAATGATATTTAATGAATACAAGCTTTTGGAGGCATTCCGTTGTGCACTCGCCAACGCAGCTAGAGTGCCTATTCGAACTATAGAAGTTACTGCAAAACACCTTAAAAACACGTAATTCGCTTAGAAAACGCATTTTCAAGTGATTTGGAGACATGTTTTGAGAAACAGTTTTTACACCATATTTGAGCGTTTCACGGTCTGAAACGACGATTTTGCATGTATCTTTGGAAACATATTCTACCTGTAGTTTCGATGGAACTAGGATATTTATGCTACAATAAGACAAAATACACTGATTTTTAGTGAATACAAGCTTTTGGAGGCATTCCGTGGTGCACTCGCCAGCGCAGCTAAAGTGCCGATTTGAACTATAGAAGTTACTGCAAAACACCTTAAAAACACGTAATTCACTTAGAAAACGCATTTTCAAGTGATTTGGAGACATGTTTTGAGAAACAGTTTTTACATCATATTTGAGCGTTTCACGGTCTGAAACGACGATTTTGCATGTATCTTTGGAAACATATTCTACCTGTAGTTTCGATGGAACTAGGTTATTTATGCTACAATAAGACAAAATACACTGATTTTTAGTAAATACAAGCTTTTGGAGGCATTCCGTGGTGCACTCGCCAGCGCAGCTAGAGTGCCTATTTGAACTATAGAAGTTACTGCAAAACACCTTAAAAACACGTAATTCGCTTAGAAAACGCATTTTCAAGTGATTTGGAGACATGTTTTGAGAAACAGTTTTTACACCATATTTGAGCGTTTCACGGTTTGAAACGACGATTTTGCATGTATCTTTGAAAACATATTCTACCTGTAGTTTCGATGGAACTAGGATATTTATGCTACAATAAGACAAAATACACTGATTTTTAGTGAATACAAGCTTTTGGAGGCATTCCGTGGTGCACTCGCCAGCGCAGCTAAAGTGCCGATTTGAACTATAGAAGTTACTGCAAAACACCTTAAAAACACGTAATTCGCTTAGAAAACGCATTTTCAAGTGATTTGGAGACATGTTTTGAGAAACAGTTTTTAGATCATATTTGAGCGTTTCACGGTCTGAAACGACGATTTTGCATGTATCTTTGGAAACATATTCTACCTGTAGTTTCGATGGAACTAGGTTATTTATGCTACAATAAGACAAAATACACTGATTTTTAGTGAATACGAGCTTTTGGAGGCATTCCGTGGTGCACTCGCCAGCGCAGCTAGAGTGCCTATTTGAACTATAGAAGTTACTGCAAAACACCTTAAAAACACGTAATTCGCTTAGAAAACGCATTTTCAAGTGATTTGGAGACATGTTTTGAGAAACACTTTTTACATCATATTTGAGCGTTTCACGGTCTGAAACGACGATTTTGCATGTATCTTTGGAAGCATATTCTACCTGTAGTTTCGATGGAACTAGGTTATTTATGCTACAATAAGACAAAATACACTGATTTTTAGTGAATACAAGCTTTTGGAGGCATTGCGTGGTGCACTCGCCAGCGCAGCTAGAGTGCCGATTTGAACTATAGAAGTTACTGCAAAACACCTTAAAAACACGTAATTCGCTTAGAAAACGCATTTTCAAGTGATTTGGAGACATGTTTTGAGAAACAGTTTTTACATCATATTTGAGCGTTTTACGGTCTGAAACGACGATTTTGCATGTATCTTTGGAAACATATTCCACCTGTAGTTTCGATGGAACTAGGTTATTTATGCTACAATAAGACAAAATACACTGATTTTTAGTGAATACAAGCTTTTGGAGGCATTCCGAGGTGCACTCGCCAGCGCAGCTAGAGTGCCGATTTGAACTATAGAAGTTACTGCAGAACACCTTAAAAATACGTAATTCGCTTAGAAAACGCATTTTCAAGTGATTTGGAGACATGTTTTGAGAAACAGTTTTTACATCATATTTGAGCGTTTCACGGTCTGAAACGACGATTTTGCATGTATCTTTGGAAACATATTCTACCTGTAGTTTCGATGGAACTAGGTTATTTATGCTACAATAAGACAAAATACACTGATTTATAGTGAATACAAGCTTTTGGAGGCATTCCGTGGTACACTCGCCAGCGCAGCTAGAGTGCCTATTTGAACTATAGAAGTTACTGCAAAACACCTTAAAAACACGTAATTCGCTTAGAAAACGCATTTTCAAGTGATTTGGAGACATGTTTTGAGAAACAGTTTTTACATCATATTTGAGAGTTTCACGGTCTGAAACGACGATTTTTGCATGTATCTTTGGAAACATATTCTACCTGTAGTTTCGATGGAACTAGGTTATTTATGCTACAATAAGACAAAATACAATGATATTTAATGAATACAAGCTTTTGGAGGCATTCCGTTGTGCACTCGCCAACGCAGCTAGAGTGCCTATTCGAACTATAGAAGTTACTGCAAAACACCTCAAAAACACGTAATTCGCTTAGAAAACGCATTTTCAAGTGATTTGGAGACATGTTTTGAGAAACAGTTTTTACATCATATTTGAGCGTTTCACGGTCTGAAACGACGATTTTGCATGTATCTTTGGAAACATATTCTACCTGTAGTTTCGATGGAACTAGGTTATTTATGCTACAATAAGACAAAATACACTGATTTTTACTGAATACAAGCTTTTGGAGCCATTCCGTGGTGCACTCGCCAGCGCAGCTAGAGTGTCGATTTGAACTATAGAAGTTATTGCAAAACACCTTAAAAACACGTAATTCGCTTAGAAAACGCATTTACAAGTGATTTGGAGACATGTTTTGAGAAACAGTTTTTACATCATATTTGAGCGTTTCACGGTCTGAAACGACGATTTTGCATGTATCTTTGGAAACATATTCTACCTGTAGTTTCGATGGAACTAGGTTATTTATGCTAAAATAAGACAAAATACACTGATTTTTAGTGAATACAAGCTTTTGGAGGCATTCCGTGATGCACTCGCCAGCGCAGCTAGAGTGCCGATTTGAACTATAGAAGTTAGTGCAAAACACCTTAAAAACACGTAATTCGCTTAGAAAACGCATTTTCAAGTGATTTGGAGACATGTTTTGAGAAACAGTTTTTACATCATATTTGAGCGTTTCACGGTCTGAAACGACGATTTTGCATGTATCTTTGGAAACATATTCTACCTGTAGTTTCGATGGAACTAGGTTATTTATGCTACAATAAGACAAAATACACTGATTTTTAGTGAATACAAGCTTTTGGAAGCATTCCATGGTGCACTCGCCAGCGCAGCTAGAGTGCCTATTTGAACTATAGAAGTTACTGCAAAACACCTTAAAAACACGTAATTTGCTTAGAAAACGCATTTTCAAGTGATTTGGAGACATGTTTTGAGAAACAGTTTTTACATCATATTTGAGAGTTTCACGGTCTGAAACGACGATTTTTGCATGTATCTTTGGAAACATATTCTACCTGTAGTTTCGATGGAACTAGGTTATTATGCTACAATAAGACAAAATACACTGATTTTTAGTGAATACAAGCTTTTGGAGGCATTCCGTGGTGCACTCGCCAGCGCAGCTAGAGTGCCTCTTTGAACTATAGAATTTACTGCAAAACACCTTAAAAACACGTAATTCGCTTAGAAAACGCATTTTCAAGTGATTTGGAGACATGTTTTGAGAAACAGTTTTTACATCATATTTGAGCGTTTCACGGTCTGAAACGACGATTTTGCATGTATCTTTGGAAACATATTCTACCTGTAGTTTCGATGGAACTAGGTTATTTATGCTAAAATAAGACAAAATACACTGATTTTTAGTGAATACAAGCTTTTGGAGGCATTCGTGATGCACTCGCCAGCGCAGCTAGAGTGCCGATTTGAACTATAGAAGTTACTTCAAAACACCTTAAAAACACGTAATTTGCTTAGAAAACGCATTTTCAAGTGATTTGGAGACATGTTTTGAGAAACAGTTTTTACATCATATTTGAGAGTTTCACGGTCTGAAACGACGATTTTTGCATGTATCTTTGGAAACATATTCTACCTGTAGTTTCGATGGAACTAGGTTGTTTATGATACAATAAAACAAAATACACTGATTTTTAGTGAATACAAGCTTTTGGAGGCATTCCGTGGTGCACTCGCCAGCGCAGCTAGAGTGCCGATTTGAACTATAGAAGTTACTGCAAAACACCTTAAAACACGTAATTCGCTTAGAAAACGCATTTTCATGTGATTTGGAGACATGTCTTGAGAAAAAGTTTTTACATCATATTTGAGCGTTTCACGGTCTGAAACGACGATTTTGCATGTATCTTTGGAAACATATTCTACCTGTAGTTTCGATGGAACTAGGTTATTTATGCTACAATAAGACAGAATACACTGATTTTTAGTGAATACAAGCTTTTGGAGGCATTCCGTGGTGCACTCGCCAGCGCAGCTAGAGTGCCGATTTGAACTATAGAAGTTACTGCAAAACACCTTAAAAACACGTAATTCGCTTAGAAAACGCATTTTCAAGTGATTTGGAGACATGTTTTGAGAAACAGTTTTTACATCATATTTGAGCGTTTCACGGTCTGAAACGACGATTTTGCATGTATCTTTGGAAACATATTCTACCTGTAGTTTCGATGGAACTAGGTTATTTATGCTAAAATAAGACAAAATACACTGATTTTTAGTGAATACAAGCTTTTGGAGGCATTCCGTGATGCACTCGCCAGCGCAGCTAGAGTGCCGATTTGAACTATAGAAGTTACTGAAAAACACCTTAAAAACACGTAATTCGCTTAGAAAACGCATTTTCAAGTGATTTGGAGACATGTTTTGAGAAACAGTTTTTACATCATATTTGAGCGTTTCACGGTCTGAAACGACGATTTTGCATGTATCTTTGGAAACATATTCTACCTGTAGTTTCGATGGAACTAGGTTATTTATGCTACAATAAGACAAAATACACTGATTTTTAGTGAATACAAGCTTTTGGAGGCATTCCGTGGTGCACTCGCCAGCGCAGCTAGAATGCCTATTTGAACTATAGAAGTTACTGCAAAACACCTTAAAAACACGTAATTTGCTTAGAAAACGCATTTTCAAGTGATTTGGAGACATGTTTTGAGAAACAGTTTTTACATCATATTTGAGAGTTTCACGGTCTGAAACGACGATTTTTGCATGTATCTTTGGAAACATATTCTACCTGTAGTTTCAATGGAACTAGGTTATTTATGCTACAATAAGACAAAATACACTGATTTTTAGTGAATACAAGCTTTTGGAGGCATTCCGTGGTGCACTCGCCAGCGCAGCTAGAGTGCCTATTTGAACTATAGAATTTACTGCAAAACACCTTAAAAACACGTAATTCGCTTAGAAAACGCATTTTCAAGTGATTTGGAGACATGTTTTGAGAAACAGTTTTTACATCATATTTGAGCGTTTCACGGTCTGAAATGACGATTTTGCATGTATCTTTGGAAACATATTCTACCTGTAGTTTCGATGGAACTAGGTTATTTATGCTACAATAAGACAAAATACACTGATTTTTACTGAATACAAGCTTTTGGAGCCATTCCGTGGTGCACTCGCCAGCGCAGCTAAAGTGCCGATTTGAACTATAGAAGTTACTGCAAAACACCTTAAAAAAATCTGATGTGACCAGCACATTACCTTCCGTCAGTTCTATGTATTTTGTACAAATTTCATACGGAAAGTTTCTTGCTAAATATTCTATTTCTTGTACATTACCTTCCGGCAGCTGCATGTATTTTATGCAAATTTCATACAGAAAATTTATGTCTTAAATTATTATTTTGTGACGTTTTCTATATACATTGTATCTGCAGATATAAAAGATTTATTATTATTATTTCTTGTACATTACCTTAAAGCAGTTGTATGTATTTTATACAAATTCCGCATACAGAAAGCAAAAGATCCTATATTTCCAGTAAAATTATAAGACACACCACGGAGACACACACTGTGTCAATTTCACTTGACACTGACATATTTCAATCAGAATTTTCTTAAAATAGTAGCTGTTTTCATAGCTATAGTTACTTTATGAAATTTAATTTTTTTATAATTTTTTAACTCTATATCCATTTTATATTAAGTATAAAATGCAGTCAAATCGTATAGAGAATAAAATATTCTTTAATATTTATAATAACATTAAATGTGAAAAAATGATATTTAACATAGTTTTTTCAAGAAAAACTGTTAAAATCTTCAAATGATGGTACTTCCGGTTGACCAATTGTAACCAAAATCTAATCAGCTCTTCATATGGATGTAACGAAGAAGTATACGAAAAAATTATAATTTTTGAAACTGTAGTATTAGAGTTATCGCAGACGAAAATTTTGTTACACACACACACACATCCACACACACACACATCCACACACACACACACACACACATACAGACATCATCGTAAAAATAGTAAATTCGTATTCTAGGGACCCTAAAATGTGCTTATTGATTAAAAACTCATCATCGAATTTTTTGACCAAAGACAATACCTTCCTTACCTAAAGGTGACGGAAGGTAAAAACGTAATTCGCTTAGAAAACGCATTTACAAGTGATTTGGAGACATGTTTTGAGAAACAGTTTTTACATCATATTTGAGCGTTTCACGGTCTGAAACGACGATTTTGCATGTATCTTTGGAAACATATTCTACCTGTAGTTTCGATGGAACTAGGTTATTTATGCTTAAATAAGACAAAATACACTGATTTTTAGTGAATACAGGCTTTTGGAGGCATTCGTGATGCACTCGCCAGCGCAGCTAGAGTGCCGATTTGAACTATAGAAGTTACTGCAAAACACCTTAAAAACACGTAATTCGCTTAGAAAACGCATTTTCAAGTGATTTGGAGACATGTTTTGAGAAACAGTTTTTACATCATATTTGAGCGTTTCACGGTCTGAAACGACGATTTTGCATGTATCTTTGGAAACATATTCTACCTGTAGTTTCGATGGAACTAGGTTATTTATGCTAAAATAAGACAAAATACACTGATTTTTAGTGAATACAAGCTTTTGGAGGCATTCCGTGATGCACTCGCCAGCGCAGCTAGAGTGCCGATTTGAACTATAGAAGTTACTGAAAAACACCTTAAAAACACGTAATTCGCTTAGAAAACGCATTTTCAAGTGATTTGGAGACATGTTTTGAGAAACAGTTTTTACATCATATTTGAGCGTTTCACGGTCTGAAACGACGATTTTGCATGTATCTTTGGAAACATATTCTACCTGTAGTTTCGATGGAACTAGGTTATTTATGCTACAATAAGACAAAATACACTGATTTTTAGTGAATACAAGCTTTTGGAGGCATTCCGTGGTGCACTCGCCAGCGCAGCTAGAGTGCCTATTTGAACTATAGAATTTACTGCAAAACACCTTAAAAACACGTAATTCGCTTAGAAAACGCATTTTCAAGTGATTTGGAGACATGTTTTGAGAAACAGTTTTACATCATATTTGAGCGTTTCACGGTCTGAAATGACGATTTTGCATGTATCTTTGCAAACATATTCTACCTGTAGTTTCGATGGAACTAGGTTATTTATGCTACAATAAGACAAAATACACTGATTTTTACTGAATACAAGCTTTTGGAGCCATTCCGTGGTGCACTCGCCAGCGCAGCTAGAGTGCCGATTTGAACTATAGAAGTTACTGCAAAACACCTTAAAAAAACGTAATTCGCTTAGAAAACGCATTTACAAGTGATTTGGAGACATGTTTTGAGAAACAGTTTTTACATCATATTTGAGCGTTTCACGGTCTGAAACGACGATTTTGCATGTATCTTTGGAAACATATTCTACCTGTAGTTTCGATGGAACTAGGTTATTTATGCTAAAATAAGACAAAATACACTGATTTTTAGTGAATACAGGCTTTTGGAGGCATTCGTGATGCACTCGCCAGCGCAGCTAGAGTGCCGATTTGAACTATAGAAGTTACTGCAAAACACCTTAAAAACACGTAATTCGCTTAGAAAACGCATTTTCAAGTGATTTGGAGACATGTTTTGAGAAACAGTTTTTACATCATATTTGAGCGTTTCACGGTCTGAAACGACGATTTTGCATGTATCTTTGGAAACATATTCTACCTGTAGTTTCGATGGAACTAGGTTATTTATGCTACAATAAGACAAAATACACTGATTTTTAGTGAATACAAGCTTTTGGAGGCATTCCGTGGTGCACTCGCCAGCGCAGCTAGAGTGCCTATTTGAACTATAGAAGTTACTGCAAAACACCTTAAAAACACGTAATTCGCTTAGAAAACGCATTTTCAAGTGATTTGGAGACATGTTTTGAGAAACAGTTTTTACACCATATTTGAGCGTTTCTCGGTCTGAAACGACGATTTTGCATGTATCTTTGGAAACATATTCTACCTGTAGTTTCGATGGAACTAGGATATTTATGCTACAATAAGACAAAATACTCTGATTTTTAGTGAATACAAGCTTTTGGAGGCATTCCGTGGTGCACTCGCCAGCGCAGCTAAAGTGCCGATTTGAACTATAGAAGTTACTGCAAAACACCTTAAAAACACGTAATTCGCTTAGAAAACGCATTTTTAAGTGATTTGGAGACATGTTTTGAGAAACAGTTTTTAGATCATATTTGAGCGTTTCACGGTTTGAAACGACGATTTTGCATGTATCTTTGGAAACATATTCTACCTGTAGTTTCGATGGAACTAGAATATTTGTGCTACAATAAGACAAAATACACTGGTTTTTAGTGAATACAAGCTTTTGGAGGCATTCCGTGGTGCATTCGCCAGCGCAGCTAGAGTGCCGATTTGAACTATAGAAGTTACTGCAAAACACCTTAAAAACACGTAATTCGCTTAGAAAACGCATTTTCAAGTGATTTGGAGACATGTTTTGAGAAACAGTTTTTACATCATATTTGAGCGTTTCACGGTCTGAAACGACAATTTTGCATGTATCTTTGGAAACATATTCTACCTGTAGTTTCGATGGAACTAGGTTATTTATGCTACAATAAGACAAAATACAATGATATTTAATGAATAAAAGCTTTTGGAGGCATTCCGTGGTGCACTCGCCAGCGCAGCTAGAGTGCTTATTCGAACTATAGAAGTTACTGCAAAACACCTTAAAAACACGTAATTCGCTTAGAAAAAGCATTTTCAAGTGATTTGGAGACATGTTTTGAGAAACAGTTTTTACATAATATTTGAGCGTTTCACGGTCTGAAACGACGATTTTGCATGTATCTTTGGAAACATATTCTACCTGTAGTTTCGATGGAACTAGGTTATTTATGCTACAATAAGACAAAATACAATGATATTTAATGAATACAAGCTTTTGGAGGCATTCCGTGGTGCACTCGCCAGCGCAGCTAGAGTGCCTATTCGAACTATAGAAGTTACTGCAAAACACCTTAAAAACACGTAATTCGCTTAGAAAAAGCATTTTCAAGTGATTTGGAGACATGTTTTGAGAAACAGTTTTTACATCATATTTGAGCGTTTCACGGTCTGAAATGACGATTTTGCATGTATCTTTGGAAACATATTCTACCTTTAGTTTCGATGGAACTAGGTTATTTATGCTACAATAAGACAAAATACACTGATTTTTACTGAATACAAGCTTTTGGAGCCATTCCGTGGTGCACTCGCCAGCGCAGCTAGAGTGCCGATTTGAACTATAGAAGTTACTGCAAAACACCTTAAAAACACGTAATTCGCTTAGAAAACGCATTTACAAGTGATTTGGAGACATGTTTTGAGAAACAGTTTTTACATCATATTTGAGCGTTTCACGGTCTGAAACGACGATTTTGCATGTATCTTTGGAAACATATTCTACCTGTAGTTTCGATGGAACTAGGTTATTTATGCTAAAATAAGACAAAATACACTGATTTTTAGTGAATACAAGCTTTTGGAGGCATTCGTGATGCACTCGCCAGCGCAGCTAGAGTGCCGATTTGAACTATAGAAGTTACTGCAAAACACCTTAAAAACACGTAATTCGCTTAGAAAACGCATTTTCAAGTGATTTGGAGACATGTTTTGAGAAACAGTTTTTACATCATATTTGAGCGTTTCACGGTCTGAAACGACGATTTTGCATGTATCTTTGGAAACATATTCTACCTGTAGTTTCGATGGAACTAGGTTATTTATGCTACAATAAGACAAAATACACTGATTTTTAGTGAATACAAGCTTTTGGAGGCATTCCGTGGTGCACTCGCCAGCGCAGCTAGAGTGCCTATTTGAACTATAGAAGTTACTGCAAAACACCTTGAAAACACGTAATTCGCTTAGAAAACGCATTTTCAAGTGATTTGGAGACATGTTTTGAGAAACAGTTTTTACATCATATTTAAGCGTTTCACGGTCTGAAACGACGATTTTGCATGTATCTTTGGAAACATATTCTACCTGTAGTTTCGATGGAACTAGGTTATTTATGCTACAATAAGACAAAATACACTGATTTTTAGTGAATACAAGCTTTTGGAGGCATTCCGTGGTGCACTCGCCAGCGCAGCTAGAGTGCCGATTTGAACTATAGAAGTTACTGCAAAACACCTTAAAAACACGTAATTCGCTTAGAAAACGCATTTTCAAGTGCTTTGGAGACATGTTTTGAGAAACAGTTTTTACATCATATTTGAGCGTTTCACGGTCTGAAACGACGATTTTGCATGTATCTTTGGAAACATATTCTACCTGTAGTTTCGATGGAACTAGGTTATTTATGCTACAATAAGACAAAATACAATGATATTTAATGAATACAAGCTTTTAGAGGCATTCCGTTGTGCACTCGCCAGCGCAGCTAGAGTGCCTATTCGAACTATAGAAGTTACTGCAAAACACCTTAAAAACACGTAATTCGCAAAGAAAACGCATTTTCAAGTGATTTGGAGACATGTTTTGAGAAACAGTTTTTACATCATATTTGAGCGTTTCACGGTCTGAAACGACGATTTTGCATGTATCTTTGGAAACATATTCTGTAGAATGTACCTATACCAGTAGAAGTGAAGAATGATAAATTAGTAGACTAGACAAACTCGAAATAAACTTTATATTCAATATTATGAATCTTTATTTTATTTTATTGACAGATATATTTTATTTATATTTGACAACTTTAATATCATTTTTTATTTTTTTTTTATTATGCACGTTCTTGATATGTATTTACAATATTAATTGTTTATTTACAATCAACATATTCTACCTGTAGTTTCGATGGAACTAGGTTATTTATGCTACAATAAGACAAAATACACTGATTTTTACTGAATACAAGCTTTTGGAGCCATTCCGTGGTGCACTCGCCAGCGCAGCTAGAGTGCCGATTTGAACTATAGAAGTTACTGCAAAACACCTTAAAAACACGTAATTCGCTTAGAAAACGCATTTACAAGTGATTTGGAGACATGTTTTGAGAAACAGTTTTTACATCATATTTGAGCGTTTCACGGTCTGAAACGACGATTTTGCATGTATCTTTGGAAACATATTCTACCTGTAGTTTCGATGGAACTAGGTTATTTATGCTACAATAAGACAAAATACACTGATTTTTAGTGAATACAAGCTTTTGGAGGCATTCGTGATGCACTCGCCAGCGCAGCTAGAGTGCCGATTTGAACTATAGAAGTTACTGCAAAACACCTTAAAATCACGTAATTCGCTTAGAAAACGCATTTTCAAGTGATTTGGAGACATGTTTTGAGAAACAGTTTTTACATCATATTTGAGCGTTTCACGGTCTGAAACGACGATTTTGCATGTATCTTTGGAAACATATTCTACCTGTAGTTTCGATGGAACTAGGTTATTTATGCTACAATAAGACAAAATACACTGATTTTTAGTGAATACAAGCTTTTTGAGGCATTCCGTGGTGCACTCGCCAGCGCAGCTAGAGTGCCTATTTGAACTATAGAAGTTACTGCAAAACACCTTAAAAACACGTAATTCGCTTAGAAAACGCATTTTCAAGTGATTTGGAGACATGTTTTGAGAAACAGTTTTTACATCATATTTGAGCGTTTCACGGTCTGAAACGACGATTTTGCATGTATCTTTGGAAACATATTCTACCTGTAGTTTCGATGGAACTAGGTTATTTATGCTACAATAAGACAAAATACACTGATTTTTAGTGAATACAAGCTTTTGGAGGCATTCCGTGGTGCACTCGCCAGCGCAGCTAGAGTGCCTATTTGAACTATAGAAGTTACTGCAAAACACCTTAAAAACACGTAATTCGCTTAGAAAACGCATTTTCAAGTGATTTGGAGACATGTTTTAAAAAACAGTTTTTACATCATATTTAAGCGTTTCACGGTCTGAAACGACGATTTTGCATGTATCTTTGGAAACATATTCTACCTGTAGTTTCGATGGAACTAGGTTATTTATGCTACAATAAGACAAAATACACTGATTTTTAGTGAATACAAGCTTTGGAGGCATTCCGTGGTGCACTCGCCAGCGCAGCTAGAGTGCCGATTTGAACTATAGAAGTTACTGCAAAACACCTTAAAAACACGTAATTCGCTTAGAAAACGCATTTTCAAGTGCTTTGGAGACATGTTTTGAGAAACAGTTTTTACATCATATTTGAGCGTTTCACGGTCTGAAACGACGATTTTGCATGTATCTTTGGAAACATATTCTACCTGTAGTTTCGATGGAACTAGGTTATTTATGCTACAATAAGACAAAATACAATGATATTTAATGAATACAAGCTTTTAGAGGCATTCCGTTGTGCACTCGCCAACGCAGCTAGAGTGCCTATTCGAACTATAGAAGTTGCTGCAAAACACCTTAAAAACACGTAATTCGCTTAGAAAACGCATTTTCAAGTGATTTGGAGACATGTTTTAAAAAACAGTTTTTACATCATATTTGAGCGTTTCACGGTCTGAAACGACGATTTTGCATGTATCTTTGGAAACATATTCTACCTGTAGTTTCGATGGAACTAGGTTATTTATGCTACAATAAAACAAAATACACTGATTTTTAGTGAATACAAGCTTTTGGAGGCATTCCGTGGTGCACTCGCCAGCGCAGCTAGAGTGCCTATTTGAACTATAGAAGTTACTGCAAAACACCTTAAAAACACGTAATTCGCTTAGAAAACGCATTTTCAAGTGATTTGGAGACATGTTTTGAGAAACAGTTTTTACACCATATTTGAGCGTTTCACGGTCTGAAACGACGATTTTGCATGTATCTTTGGAAACATATTCTACCTGTAGTTTCGATGGAACTAGGATATTTATGCTACAATAAGACAAAATACACTGATTTTTAGTGAATACAAGCTTTTGGAGGCATTCCGTGGTGCACTCGCCAGCGCAGCTAAAGTGCCGATTTGAACTATAGAAGTTACTGCAAAACACCTTAAAAACACGTAATTCGCTTAGAAATCGCATTTTCAAGTGATTTGGAGACATGTTTTGAGAAACAGTTTTTAGATCATATTTGAGCGTTTCACGGTCTGAAACGACGATTTTGCATGTATCTTTGGAAACATATTCTACCTGTAGTTTGGATGGAACTAGGATATTTATGCTACAATAAGACAAAATACACTGGTTTTTAGTGAATACAAGCTTTTGGAGGCATTCCGTGGTGCATTCGCCAGCGCAGCTAGAGTGCCGATTTGAACTATAGAAGTTACTGCAAAACACCTTAAAACACGTAATTCGCTGAGAAAACGCATTTTTAAGTGATTTGGAGACATGTTTTGAGAAACAGTTTTTACATCATATTTGAGCGTTTCACGGTCTGAAACGACGATTTTGCATGTATCTTTGGAAACATATTCTACCTGTAGTTTCGATGGAACTAGGTTATTTATGCTACAATAAGACAAAATACAATGATATTTAATGAATACAAGCTTTTGGAGGCATTCCGTTGTGCACTCGCCAACGCAGCTAGAGTGCGTATTCGAACTATAGAAGTTACTGCAAAACACCTTAAAAACACGTAATTCGCTTAGAAAACGCATTTTCAAGTGATTTGGAGACATGTTTTGAGAAACAGTTTTTACATCATATTTGAGCGTTTCACGGTCTGAAACGACGATTTTGCATGTATCTTTGGAAACATATTCCACCTGTAGTTTCGATGGAACTAGGTTATTTATGCTACAATAAGACAAAAATACACTGATTTTTAGTGAATACAAGCTTTTGGAGGCATTCCGTGGTGCACTCGCCAGCGCAGCTAGAGTGCCTATTTGAACTATAGAAGTTACTGCAAAACACCTTAAAAACACGTAATTCGCTTAGAAAACGCATTTTCAAGTGATTTGGAGACATGTTTTGAGAAACAGTTTTTACACCATATTTGAGCGTTTCACGGTCTGAAACGACGATTTTGCATGTATCTTTGGAAACATATTCTACCTGTAGTTTCGATGGAACTAGGTTATTTATGCTACAATAAGACAAAATACAATGATATTTAATGAATACAAGCTTTTGGAGGCATTCCGTGGTGCACTCGCCAGCGCAGCTAGAGTGCCTATTCGAACTATAGAAGTTACTGCAAAACACCTTAAAAACACGTAATTCGCTTAGAAAAAGCATTTTCAAGTGATTTGGAGACATGTTTTGAGAAACAGTTTTTACATCATATTTGAGCGTTTCACGGTCTGAAATGACGATTTTGCATGTATCTTTGGAAACATATTCTACCTTTAGTTTCGATGGAACTAGGTTATTTATGCTACAATAAGACAAAATACACTGATTTTTACTGAATACAAGCTTTTGGAGCCATTCCGTGGTGCACTCGCCAGCGCAGCTAGAGTGCCGATTTGAACTATAGAAGTTACTGCAAAACACCTTAAAAACACGTAATTCGCTTAGAAAACTCATTTACAAGTGATTTGGAGGCATGTTTTGAGAAACAGTTTTTACATCATATTTGAGCGTTTCACGGTCTGAAACGACGATTTTGCATGTATCTTTGGAAACATATTCTACCTGTAGTTTCGATGGAACTAGGTTATTTATGCTAAAATAAGACAAAATACACTGATTTTTAGTGAATACAAGCTTTTGGAGGCATTCGTGATGCACTCGCCAGCGCAGCTAGAGTGCCGATTTGAACTATAGAAGTTACTGCAAAACACCTTAAAAACACGTAATTCGCTTAGAAAACGCATTTTCAAGTGATTTGGAGACATGTTTTGAGAAAGAGTTTTTACATCATATTTGAGCGTTTCACGGTCTGAAACGACGATTTTGCATGTATCTTTGGAAACATATTCTACCTGTAGTTTCGATGGAACTAGGTTATTTATGCTACAATAAGACAAAATACACTGATTTTTAGTGAATACAAGCTTTTGGAGGCATTCCGTGGTGCACTCGCCAGCGCAGCTAGAGTGCCTATTTGAACTATAGAAGTTACTGCAAAACACCTTAAAAACACGTAATTCGCTTAGAAAACGCATTTTCAAGTGATTTGGAGACATGTTTTGAGAAACAGTTTTTACATCATATTTAAGCGTATCACGGTCTGAAACGACGATTTTGCATGTATCTTTGGAAACATATTCTACCTGTAGTTTCGATGGAACTAGGTTATTTATGCTACAATAACACAAAATACACTGATTTTTAGTGAATACAAGCTTTTGGAGGCATTCCGTGGTGCACTCGCCAGCGCAGCTAGAGTGCCGATTTGAACTATAGAAGTTACTGCAAAACACCTTAAAAACACGTAATTCGCTTAGAAAACGCATTTTCAAGTGCTTTGGAGACATGTTTTGAGAAACAGTTTTTACATCATATTTGAGCGTTTCACGGTCTGAAACGACGATTTTGCATGTATCTTTGGAAACATATTCTACCTGTAGTTTCGATGGAACTAGGTTATTTATGCTACAATAAGACAAAATACAATGATATTTAATGAATACAAGCTTTTAGAGGCATTCCGTTGTGCACTCGCCAACGCAGCTAGAGTGCCTATTAGAACTATAGAAGTTACTGCAAAACACCTTAAAAACACGTAATTCGCTTAGAAAACGCATTTTCAAGTGATTTGGAGACATGTTTTGAGAAACAGTTTTTACATAATATTTGATCGTTTCACGGTCTGAAACGACGATTTTGCATGTATCTTTGGAAACATATTCTACCTGTAGTTTCGATGGAACTAGGTTATTTATGCTACAATAAGACAAAATACACTGATTTTTAGTGAATACAAGCTTTTGGAGGCATTCCGTGGTGCACTCGCCAGCGCAGCTAGAGTGCCTATTTGAACTATAGAAGTTACTGCAAAACACCTTAAAAACACGTAATTCGCTTAGAAAACGCATTTTCAAGTGATTTGGAGACATGTTTTGAGAAACAGTTTTTACACCATATTTGAGCGTTTCACGGTCTGAAACGACGATTTTGCATGTATCTTTGGAAACATATTCTACCTGTAGTTTCGATGGAACTAGGATATTTATGCTACAATAAGACAAAATACACTGATTTTTAGTGAATACAAGCTTTTGGAGGCATTCCGTGGTGCACTCGCCAGCGCAGCTAAAGTGCCGATTTGAACTATAGAAGTTACTGCAAAACACCTTAAAAACACGTAATTCGCTTAGAAAACGCATTTTCAAGTGATTTGGAGACATGTTTTGAGAAACAGTTTTTACATCATATTTGAGCGTTTCACGGTCTGAAACGACGATTTTGCATGTATCTTTGGAAACATATTCTACCTGTAGTTTCGATGGAACTAGGTTATTTATGCTACAATAACACAAAATACACTGATTTTTAGTGAATACAAGCTTTTGGAGGCATTCCGTGGTGCACTCGCCAGCGCAGCTAGAGTGCCGATTTGAACTATAGAAGTTACTGCAAAACACCTTAAAAACACGTAATTCGCTTAGAAAACGCATTTTCAAGTGCTTTGGAGACATGTTTTGAGAAACAGTTTTTACATCATATTTGAGCGTTTCACGGTCTGAAACGACGATTTTGCATGTATCTTTGGAAACATATTCTACCTGTAGTTTCGATGGAACTAGGTTATTTATGCTACAATAAGACAAAATACAATGATATTTAATGAATACAAGCTTTTAGAGGCATTCCGTTGTGCACTCGCCAACGCAGCTAGAGTGCCTATTAGAACTATAGAAGTTACTGCAAAACACCTTAAAAACACGTAATTCGCTTAGAAAACGCATTTTCAAGTGATTTGGAGACATGTTTTGAGAAACAGTTTTTACATAATATTTGATCGTTTCACGGTCTGAAACGACGATTTTGCATGTATCTTTGGAAACATATTCTACCTGTAGTTTCGATGGAACTAGGTTATTTATGCTACAATAAGACAAAATACACTGATTTTTAGTGAATACAAGCTTTTGGAGGCATTCCGTGGTGCACTCGCCAGCGCAGCTAGAGTGCCTATTTGAACTATAGAAGTTACTGCAAAACACCTTAAAAACACGTAATTCGCTTAGAAAACGCATTTTCAAGTGATTTGGAGACATGTTTTGAGAAACAGTTTTTACACCATATTTGAGCGTTTCACGGTCTGAAACGACGATTTTGCATGTATCTTTGGAAACATATTCTACCTGTAGTTTCGATGGAACTAGGATATTTATGCTACAATAAGACAAAATACACTGATTTTTAGTGAATACAAGCTTTTGGAGGCATTCCGTGGTGCACTCGCCAGCGCAGCTAAAGTGCCGATTTGAACTATAGAAGTTACTGCAAAACACCTTAAAAACACGTAATTCGCTTAGAAAACGCATTTTCAAGTGATTTGGAGACATGTTTTGAGAAACAGTTTTTACATCATATTTGAGCGTTTCACGGTCTGAAACGACGATTTTGCATGTATCTTTGGAAACATATTCTACCTGTAGTTTCGATGGAACTAGGATATTTATGCTACAATAAGACAAAGTACACTGATTTTTAGTGAATACAAGCTTTTGGAGGCATTCGTGATGCACTCGCCAGCGCAGCTAGAGTGCCGATTTGAACTATAGAAGTTACTTCAAAACACCTTAAAAACACGTAATTTGCTTAGAAAACGCATTTTCAAGTGATTTGGAGACATGTTTTGAGAAACAGTTTTTACATCATATTTGAGAGTTTCACGGTCTGAAACGACGATTTTTGCATGTATCTTTGGAAACATATTCTACCTGTAGTTTCGATGGAACTAGTTTGTTTATGCTACAATAAAACAAAATACACTGATTTTTAGTGAATACAAGCTTTTGGAGGCATTCCGTGGTGCACTCGCCAGCGTAGCTAGAGAGCCGATTTGAACTATAGAAGTTACTGCAAAACACTTTAAAACACGTAATTCGCTTAGAAAACGCATTTTCATGTGATTTGGAGACATGTTTTGAGAAACAGTTTTTACATCATATTTGAGCGTTTCACGGTCTGAAACGACGATTTTGCATGTATCTTTGGAAACATATTCTACCTGTAGTTTCGATGGAACTAGGTTATTTATGCTACAATAAGACAGAATACACTGATTTTTAGTGAATACAAGCTTTTGGAGGCATTCCGTGGTGCACTCGCCAGCGCAGCTAGAGTACCGATTTGAACTATAGAAGTTACTGCAAAACACCTTAAAAACACGTAATGTGCTTAGAAAACGCATTTTCAAGTGATTTGGAGACATGTTTTGAGAAACAGTTTTTACATCATATTTGAGCGTTTCACGGTCTGAAACGACGATTTTGCATGTATCTTTGGAAACATATTCTACCTGTAGTTTCGATGGAACTAGGTTATTTATGCTAAAATAAGACAAAATACACTGATTTTTAGTGAATACAAGCTTTTGGAGGCATTCCGTGATGCACTCGCCAGCGCAGCTAGAGTGCCGATTTGAACTATAGAAGTTACTGAAAAACACCTTAAAAACACGTAATTCGCTTAGAAAACGCATTTTCAAGTGATTTGGAGACATGTTTTGAGAAACAGTTTTTACATCATATTTGAGCGTTTCACGGTCTGAAACGACGAGTTTGCATGTATCTTTGGAAACATATTCTACCTGTAGTTTCGATGGAACTAGGTTATTTATGCTACAATAAGACAAAATACACTGATTTTTAGTGAATACAAGCTTTTGGAGGCATTCCGTGGTGCACTCGCCAGCGCAGCTAGAATGCCTATTTGAACTATAGAAGTTACTGCAAAACACCTTAAAAACACGTAATTTGCTTAGAAAACCCATTTTCAAGTGATTTGGAGACATGTTTTGAGAAACAGTTTTTACATCATATTTGAGAGTTTCACGGTCTGAAACGACGATTTTTGCATGTATCTTTGGAAACATATTCTACCTGTAGTTTCGATGGAACTAGGTTATTTATGCTACAATAAGACAAAATACACTGATTTTTAGTGAATACAAGCTTTTGGAGGCATTCCGTGGTGCACTCGCCAGCGCAGCTAGAGTGCCTATTTGAACTATAGAATTTACTGCAAAACACCTTAAAAACACGTAATTCGCTTAGAAAACGCATTTTCAAGTGATTTGGAGACATGTTTTGAGAAACAGTTTTTACATCATATTTGAGCGTTTCACGGTCTGAAATGACGATTTTGCATGTATCTTTGGAAACATATTCTACCTGTAGTTTCGATGGAACTAGGTTATTTATGCTACAATAAGACAAAATACACTGATTTTTACTGAATACAAGCTTTTGAAGCCATTCCGTGGTGCACTCGCCAGCGCAGCTAGAGTGCCGATTTGAACTATAGAAGTTACTGCAAAACACCTTAAAAAAACGTAATTCGCTTAGAAAACGCATTTACAAGTGATTTGGAGACATGTTTTGAGAAACAGTTTTTACATCATATTTGAGCGTTTCACGGTCTGAAACGACGATTTTGCATGTATCTTTGGAAACATATTCTACCTGTAGTTTCGATGGAACTAGGTTATTTATGCTAAAATAAGACAAAATACACTGATTTTTAGTGAATACAGGCTTTTGGAGGCATTCGTGATGCACTCGCCAGCGCAGCTAGAGTGCCGATTTGAACTATAGAAGTTACTGCAAAACACCTTAAAAACACGTAATTCGCTTAGAAAACGCATTTTCAAGTGATTTGGAGACATGTTTTGAGAAACAGTTTTTACATCATATTTGAGCGTTTCACGGTCTGAAACGACGATTTTGCATGTATCTTTGGAAACATATTCTACCTGTAGTTTCGATGGAACTAGGTTATTTATGCTACAATAAGACAAAATACACTGATTTTTAGTGAATACAAGCTTTTGGAGGCATTCCGTGGTGCACTCGCCAGCGCAGCTAGAGTGCCTATTTGAACTATAGAAGTTACTGCAAAACATCTTAAAAACACGTAATTCGCTTAGAAAACGCATTTTCAAGTGATTTGGAGACATGTTTTGAGAAACAGTTTTTACACCATATTTGAGCGTTTCTCGGTCTGAAACGACGATTTTGCATGTATCTTTGGAAACATATTCTACCTGTAGTTTCGATGGAACTAGGATATTTATGCTACAATAAGACAAAATACACTGATTTTTAGTGAATACAAGCTTTTGGAGGCATTCCGTGGTGCACTCGCCAGCGCAGCTAAAGTGCCGATTTGAACTATAGAAGTTACTGCAAAACACCTTAAAAACACGTAATTCGCTTAGAAAACGCATTTTCAAGTGATTTGGAGACATGTTTTGAGAAACAGTTTTTAGATCATATTTGAGCGTTTCACGGTTTGAAACGACGATTTTGCATGTATCTTTGGAAACATATTCTACCTGTAGTTTCGATGGAACTAGGATATTTGTGCTACAATAAGACAAAATACACTGGTTTTTAGTGAATACAAGCTTTTGGAGGCATTCCGTGGTGCATTCGCCAGCGCAGCTAGAGTGCCGATTTGAACTATAGAAGTTACTGCAAAACACCTTAAAAACACGTAATTCGCTTAGAAAACGCATTTTCAAGTGATTTGGAGACATGTTTTGAGAAACAGTTTTTACATAATATTTGAGCGTTTCACGGTCTGAAACGACGATTTTGCATGTATCTTTGGAAACATATTCTACCTGTAGTTTCGATGGAACTAGGTTATTTATGCTACAATAAGACAAAATACACTGATTTTTAGTGAATACAAGCATTTGGAGGCATTCCGTGGTGCACTTGCCAGCGCAGCTAGAGTGCCTATTTGAACTATAGAAGTTACTGCAAAACACCTTAAAAACACTTAATTCGCTTAGAAAACGCATTTTCAAGTGATTTGGAGACATGTTTTGAGAAACAGTTTTTACACCATATTTGAGCGTTTCACGGTCTGAAACGACGATTTTGCATGTATCTTTGGAAACATATTCTACCTGTAGTTTCGATGGAACTAGGATATTTATGCTACAATAAGACAAAATACACTGATTTTTAGTGAATACAAGCTTTTGGAGGCATTCCGTGGTGCACTCGCCAGCGCAGCTAAAGTGCCGATTTGAACTATAGAAGTTACTGCAAAACACCTTAAAAACACGTAATTCGCTTAGAAAACGCATTTTCAAGTGATTTGGAGACATGTTTTGAGAAACAGTTTTTACATCATATTTGAGCGTTTCACGGTCTGAAACGACGATTTTGCATGTATCTTTGGAAACATATTCTACCTGTAGTTTCGATGGAACTAGGATATTTATGCTACAATAAGACAAAATACACTGATTTTTAGTGAATACAAGCTTTTGGAGGCATTCCGTGTTGCACTCGCCAGCGCAGCTAGAGTGCCGATTTTAACTATAGAAGTTACTGCAAAACACCTTAAAAACACGTAATTCGCTTAGAAAACGCATTTTCAAGTGATTTGGAGACATGTTTTGAGAAACAGTTTTTACATCATATTTGAGCGTTTCACGGTCTGAAATGACGATTTTGCATGTATCTTTGGAAACATATTCTACCTGTAGTTTCGATGGAACTAGGTTATTTATGCTACAATAAGACAAAATACACTGATTTTTACTGAATACAAGCTTTTGGAGCCATTCCGTGGTGCACTCGCCAGCGCAGCTAGAGTGCCGATTTGAACTATAGAAGTTACTGCAAAACACCTTAAAAACACGTAATTCGCTTAGAAAACGCATTTACAAGTGATTTGGAGACAAGTTTTGAGAAACAGTTTTTACATCATATTTGAGCGTTTCACTGTCTGAAACGACGATTTTGCATGTATCTTTGGAAACATATTCTACCTGTAGTTTCGATGGAACTAGGTTATTTATGCTAAAATAAGACAAAATACACTGATTTTTAGTGAATACAAGCTTTTGGAGGCATTCGTGATGCACTCGCCAGCGCAGCTAGAGTGCCGATTTGAACTATAGAAGTTACTGCAAAACACCTTAAAAACACGTAATTCGCTTAGAAAACGCATTTTCAAGTGATTTGGAGACATGTTTTGAGAAACAGTTTTTACATCATATTTGAGCGTTTCACGGTCTGAAACGACGATTTTGCATGTATCTTTGGAAACATATTCTACCTGTAGTTTCGATGGAACTAGGTTATTTATGCTACAATAAGACAAAAAACACTGATTTTTAGTGAATACAAGCTTTTGGAGGCATTCCGTGGTGCACTCGCCAGCGCAGCTAGAGTGCCTATTTGAACTATAGAAGTTACTGCAAAACACCTTAAAAACACGTAATTCGCTTAGAAAACGCATTTTCAAGTGATTTGGAGACATGTTTTGAGAAACAGTTTTTACATCATATTTAAGCGTTTCACGGTCTGAAACGACGATTTTGCATGTATCTTTGGAAACATATTCTACCTGTAGTTTCGATGGAACTAGGTTATTTATGCTACAATAAGACAAAATACACTGATTTTTAGTGAATACAAGCTTTTGGAGGCATTCCGTGGTGCACTCGCCAGCGCAGCTAGAGTGCCGATTTGAACTATAGAAGTTACTGCAAAACACCTTAAAAACACGTAATTCGCTTAGAAAACGCATTTTCAAGTGCTTTGGAGACATGTTTTGAGAAACAGTTTTTACATCATATTTGAGCGTTTCACGGTCTGAAACGACGATTTTGCATGTATCTTTGGAAACATATTCTACCTGTAGTTACGATGGAACTAGGTTATTTATGCTACAATAAGACAAAATACAATGATATTTAATGAATACAAGCTTTTAGAGGCATTCCGTTGTGCACTCGCCAACGCAGCTAGAGTGCCTATTCGAACTATAGAAGTTACTGCAAAACACCTTAAAAACACGTAATTCGCTTAGAAAACGCATTTTCAAGTGATTTGGAGACATGTTTTGAGAAACAGTTTTTACATCATATTTGAGCGTTTCACGGTCTGAAACGACGATTTTGCATGTATCTTTGGAAACATATTCTACCTGTAGTTTCGATGGAACTAGGTTATTTATGCTACAATAAGACAAAATACACTGATTTTTAGTGAATACAAGCTTTTGGAGGCATTCCGTGGTGCACTCGCCAGCGCAGCTAGAGTGCCTATTTGAACTATAGAAGTTACTGCAAAACACCTTAAAAACACGTAATTCGCTTAGAAAACGCATTTTCAAGTGATTTGGAGACATGTTTTGAGAAACAGTTTTTACACCATATTTGAGCGTTTCACGGTCTGAAACGACGATTTTGCATGTATCTTTGGAAACATATTCTACCTGTAGTTTCGATGGAACTAGGATATTTATGCTACAATAAGACAAAATACACTGATTTTTAGTGAATACAAGCTTTTGGAGGCATTCCGTGGTGCACTCGCCAGCGCAGCTAAAGTGCCGATTTAAACTATAGAAGTTACTGCAAAACTCCTTAAAAACACGTAATTCGCTTAGAAAACGCATTTTCAAGTGATTTGGAGACATGTTTTGAGAAACAGTTTTTACATCATATTTGAGCGTTTCACGGTCTGAAACGACGATTTTGCATGTATCTTTGGAAACATATTCTACCTGTAGTTTCGATGGAACTAGGATATTTATGCTACAATAAGACAAAATACACTGATTTTTAGTGAATACAAGCTTTTGGAGGCATTCCGTGTTGCACTCGCCAGCGCAGCTAGAGTGCCGATTTGAACTATAGAAGTTACTGCAAAACACCTTAAAAACACGTAATTCGCTTAGAAAACGCATTTTCAAGTGATTTGGAGACATGTTTTGAGAAACAGTTTTTACATCATATTTGAGCGTTTCACGGTCTGAAATGACGATTTTGCATGTATCTTTGGAAACATATTCTACCTGTAGTTTCGATGGAACTAGGTTATTTATGCTACAATAAGACAAAATACACTGATTTTTACTGAATACAAGCTTTTGGAGCCATTCCGTGGTGCACTCGCCAGCGCAGCTAGAGTGCCGATTTGAACTATAGAAGTTACTGCAAAACACCTTAAAAACACGTAATTCGCTTAGAAAACGCATTTACAAGTGATTTGGAGACATGTTTTGAGAAACAGTTTTTACATCATATTTGAGCGTTTCACGGTCTGAAACGACGATTTTGCATGTATCTTTGGAAACATATTCTACCTGTAGTTTCGATGGAACTAGGTTATTTATGCTAAAATAAGACAAAATACACTGATTTTTAGTGAATACAAGCTTTTGGAGGCATTCGTGATGCACTCGCCAGCGCAGCTAGAGTGCCGATTTGAACTATAGAAGTTACTGCAAAACACCTTAAAAACACGTAATTCGCTTAGAAAACGCATTTTCAAGTGATTTGGAGACATGTTTTGAGAAACAGTTTTTACATCATATTTGAGCGTTTCACGGTCTGAAACGACGATTTTGCATGTATCTTTGGAAACATATTCTACCTGTAGTTTCGATGGAACTAGGTTATTTATGCTACAATAAGACAAAATACACTGATTTTTAGTAAATACAAGCTTTTGGAGGCATTCCGTGGTGCACTCGCCAGCGCAGCTAGAGTGCCTATTTGAACTATAGAAGTTACTGCAAAACACCTTAAAAACACGTAATTCGCTTAGAAAACGCATTTTCAAGTGATTTGGAGACATGTTTTGAGAAACAGTTTTTACATCATATTTGAGCGTTTCACGGTCTGAAACGACGATTTTGCATGTATCTTTGGAAACATATTCTACCTGTAGTTTCGATGGAACTAGGTTATTTATGCTACAATAAGACAAAATACACTGATTTTTAGTGAATACAAGCTTTTGGAGGCATTCCGTCGTGCACTCGCCAGCGCAGCTAGAGTGCCTATTTGAACTATAGAAGTTACTGCAAAACACCTTAAAAACACGTAATTCGCTTAGAAAACGCATTTTCAAGTGATTTGGAGACATGTTTTGAGAAACAGTTTTTACATCATATTTAAGCGTTTCACGGTCTGAAACGACGATTTTGCATGTATCTTTGGAAACATATTCTACCTGTAGTTTCGATGGAACTAGGTTATTTATGCTACAATAAGACAAAATACACTGATTTTTAGTGAATACAAGCTTTGGAGGCATTCCGTGGTGCACTCGCCAGCGCAGCTAGAGTGCCGATTTGAACTATAGAAGTTACTGCAAAACACCTTAAAAACACGTAATTCGCTTAGAAAACGCATTTTCAAGTGCTTTGGAGACATGTTTTGAGAAACAGTTTTTACATCATATTTGAGCGTTTCACGGTCTGAAACGACGATTTTGCATGTATCTTTGGAAACATATTCTACCTGTAGTTTCGATGGAACTAGGTTATTTATGCTACAATAAGACAAAATACAATGATATTTAATGAATACAAGCTTTTAGAGGCATTCCGTTGTGCACTCGCCAACGCAGCTAGAGTGCCTATTCGAACTATAGAAGTTACTGCAAAACACCTTAAAAACACGTAATTCGCTTAGAAAACGCATTTTCAAGTGATTTGGAGACATGTTTTGAGAAACAGTTTTTACATCATATTTGAGCGTTTCACGGTCTGAAACGACGATTTTGCGTGTATCTTTGGAAACATATTCTACCTGTAGTTTCGATGGAACTAGGTTATTTATGCTACAATAAAACAAAATACACTGATTTTTAGTGAATACAAGCTTTTGGAGGCATTCCGTGGTGCACTCGCCAGCGCAGCTAGAGTGCCTATTTGAACTATAGAAGTTACTGCAAAACACCTTAAAAACACGTAATTCGCTTAGAAAACGCATATTCAAGTGATTTGGAGACATGTTTTGAGAAACAGTTTTTACACCATATTTGAGCGTTTCACGGTCTGAAACGACGATTTTGCATGTATCTTTGGAAACATATTCTACTTGTAGTTTCGATGGAACTAGGATATTTATGCTACAATAAGACAAAATACACTGATTTTTAGTGAATACAAGCTTTTGGAGGCATTCCGTGGTGCACTCGCCAGCGCAGCTAAAGTGCCGATTTGAACTATAGAAGTTACTGCAAAACACCTTAAAAACAAGTAATTCGCTTAGAAAACGCATTTTTCAAGTGATTTGGAGACATGTTTTGAGAAACAGTTTTTAGATCATATTTGAGCGTTTCACGGTCTGAAACGACGATTTTGCATGTATCTTTGGAAACATATTCTACCTGTAGTTTGGATGGAACTAGGATATTTATGCTACAATAAGACAAAATACACTGTTTTTAGTGAATACAAGCTTTTGGAGGCATTCCGTGGTGCATTCGCCAGCGCAGCTAGAGTGCCGATTTGAACTATAGAAGTTACTGCAAAACACCTTAAAAACACGTAATTCGCTTAGAAAACGCATTTTCAAGTGATTTGGAGACATGTTTTGAGAAACAGTTTTTACATCATATTTGAGCGTTTCACGGTCTGAAACGACGATTTTGCATGTATCTTTGGAAACATATTCTACCTGTAGTTTCGATGGAACTAGGTTATTTATGCTACAATAAGACAAAATACACTGATTTTTAGTGAATACAAGCTTTTGGAGGCATTCCGTGGTGCACTCGCCAGCGCAGCTAGAGTGCCTATTCGAACTATAGAAGTTACTGCAAAACACCTTAAAAACACGTAGTTCGCTTAGAAAACGCATTTCAAGTGATTTGGAGACATGCTTTGAGAAACAGTTTTTACATTATATTTGAGCGTTTCACGGTCTGAACGACGAATTTGCATGTATCTTTGGAAACATATTCTACCTGTAGTTTCGATGGAGCTAGGTTATTTATGCTACAATAAGACAAAATACACTGATTTTTAGTGAATACAAGCTTTTGGAGGCATTCCGTGATGCACTCGCCAGCGCAGCTAGAGTGCCGATTTGAACTATAGAAGTTACTGCAAAACACCTTAAAAACACGTAATTCGCTTAGAAAACGCATATTCAAGTGATTTGGAGACATGTTTTGAGAAACAGTTTTTACATCATATTTGAGCGTTTCACGGTCTGAAACGACGATTTTGCATGTATCTTTGGAAACATATTCTACCTGTAGTTTCGATGGAACTAGGTTATTTATGCTACAATAAGACAAAATACACTGATTTTTAGTGAATACAAGCTTTTGGAGGCATTCCGTGGTGCACTCGCCAGCGCAGCTAGAGTGCCTATTTGAACTATAGAAGTTACTGCAAAACACCTTAAAAACACGTAATTCGCTAGAAAACGCATTTTCAAGTGATTTGGAGACATGTTTTGAGAAACAGTTTTTACATCATATTTAAGCGTTTCACGGTCTGAAACGACGATTTTGCATGTATCTTTGGAAACATATTCCTACCTGTAGTTTCGATGGAACTAGGTTATTTATGCTACAATAAGACAAAATACACTGATTTTTAGTGAATACAAGCTTTGGAGGCATTCCGTGGTGCACTCGCCAGCGCAGCTAGAGTGCCGATTTGAACTATAGAAGTTACTGCAAAACACCTTAAAAACACGTAATTCGCTTAGAAAACGCATTTTCAAGTGCTTTGGAGACATGTTTTGAGAAACAGTTTTTTACATCATATTTGAGCGTTTCACGGTCTGAAACGACGATTTTGCATGTATCTTTGGAAACATATTCTACCTGTAGTTTCGATGGAACTAGGTTATTTATGCTACAATAAGACAAAATACAATGATATTTAATGAATACAAGCTTTTAGAGGCATCCGTTGTGCACTCGCCAACGCAGCTAGAGTGCCTATTCGAACTATAGAAGTTACTGCAAAACACCTTAAAAACACGTAATTCGCTTAGAAAACGCATTTTTCAAGTGATTTGGAGACATGTTTTGAGAAACAGTTTTTACATCATATTTGAGCGTTTCACGGTCTGAAACGACGATTTTGCGTGTATCTTTGGAAACATATTCTACCTGTAGTTTCGATGGAACTAGGTTATTTATGCTACAATAAAACAAAATACACTGATTTTTAGTGAATACAAGCTTTTGGAGCATTCCGTGGTGCACTCGCCAGCGCAGCTAGAGTGCCTATTTGAACTATAGAAGTTACTGCAAAACACCTAAAAACACGTAATTCGCTTAGAAAACGCATTTTCAAGTGATTTGGAGACATGTTTTGAGAAACAGTTTTTACACCATATTTGAGCGTTTCACGGTCTGAAACGACGATTTTGCATGTATCTTTGGAAACATATTCTACTTGTAGTTTCGATGGAACTAGGATATTTATGCTACAATAAGACAAAATACACTGATTTTTAGTGAATACAAGCTTTTGGAGGCATTCCGTGGTGCACTCGCCAGCGCAGCTAAAGTGCCGATTTGAACTATAGAAGTTACTGCAAAACACCTTAAAAACAAGTAATTCGCTTAGAAAACGCATTTTCAAGTGATTTGGAGACATGTTTTGAGAAACAGTTTTTAGATCATATTTGAGCGTTTCACGGTCTGAAACGACGATTTTGCATGTATCTTTGGAAACATATTCTACCTGTAGTTTGGATGGAACTAGGATATTTATGCTACAATAAGACAAAATACACTGGTTTTTAGTGAATACAAGCTTTTGGAGGCATTCCGTGGTGCATTCGCCAGCGCAGCTAGAGTGCCGATTTGAACTATAGAAGTTACTGCAAAACACCTTAAAAACACGTAATTCGCTTAGAAAACGCATTTTCAAGTGATTTGGAGACATGTTTTGGAGAAACAGTTTTTACATCATATTTGAGCGTTCACGGTCTGAAACGACGATTTTGCATGTATCTTTGGAAACATATTCTACCTGTAGTTTCGATGGAACTAGGTTATTTATGCTACAATAAGACAAAATACACTGATTTTTAGTGAATACAAGCTTTTGGAGGCATTCCGTGGTGCACTCGCCAGCGCAGCTAGAGTGCC